>JAUCNO010000460.1:3741848-3779352 GCA_032353835.1 Enteromius viviparus
AGGACTCGAAGGCGATAGGTCTCTCATGCGAGATCCCATATGTAACGTCGAAGTGATTCGACTGAAAGGGTAACTGTGTTTTATGTTTGTACCACGAGACCATGTTTGTTATTGCTATAGCAGTGTATGATGTTGATTACCTGCAAGACATTACTTTAGTCCTAAAACAAGTAGTGTTGTTTACAACAAAACTTTAAACAAAACATAATACATCTTTGGCATGCATGTCTTGTCTTGCATTAACAATACGCTGAAGAAATTGGGAGGGCACAAAGAACCCTGTACAATGCCCAAGACGAAATAGCGTTTCTTCATTCAAAAGGTCTCAGAGTTCAGAGTTGAAGTCTTTTGTTCGTCAGTGAGTTTTGTAAAAAGCTTACAAGTCTGACATCGTAACATTTCCTGACATTAGATGATTTCAAAGCCAATCAAAAGCTACAGTACATTGTTGAAGAGGCCAGCTTTTCACAATCCAAGCCACCAGTTTCCACTTTTCATGCTCGCACAGATTATAATTATAAACTCCTCCGTACCATCTAGCGTGTGCTGGTGATTGTTAGGCATCTCGCTGGCTTTCATGAGGCGACAGATCGGCAGCCGCTGGCGTAAGGGAATTTCACAACGCTTTAGTCTGTCACTCTTAGATAATGATATTTATTTTCTGACAGCGTACAAATGGATGAAAAGGAAATAAAAAGAGCTCTAGAGTTTTTATTTATATATATATTACAATATATATATATTGAATTTATGGATTTACTAAGCACACATACTCAATGACATAATAGACCTCTCGCTGTATGTTTGAACATGCCGGCATCACAAACGGGAAAATATGATGCTGTTTGAGAGATGTGATGACCTGGCTTTGCACATGCTGTAAGTTAGTTACTTGCTTGTCATCTGTGTTGTTATAGGCCTCTGTTCACTTATGCACATCTCACAGATGGGTTTTATACTGCGCAAGTCTTTGATATAACTTTCTAAAGTTGAGGGAAGGATGTTCATGTTTGTTATGATTTTGTTAAGTCTGTTTACATCTTTTTTTCAGGAGTTGAGAAGGACGCCATCTGTGCTCATAGAATATAATCAGCCGTATATATGTATTAACAGAGAGATTTGTTGTCAACATTAAAAATACATTTGCTAGGGTGTTAGATTTATATATATATATATATATATATATACAGTGGGGCAAAAAAGTATTTAGTCTAGCACCAATTGTGCAAGTTCTCCCACTTAAAAAGATAAGAGAGGCCTGTCATTTTCATCATAGGTATATCTCAACTATGCAAAACAAAATGAAAAAAAAAAAAATCCAGAAAATCACAATGTATGATTTTTAAATGATTTATTTGCAAATTGTGGTGGAAAATAAGTATTTGGTCAATAACGACATTTCATCTCAATACTTTGTTATATACCCTTTGTTGACAATGACAGAGGTCAAAAGTTATCTGTAAGTCTTCACAAGGTTTTAACACACTGGTTTTTTTGACCGATTCCTCCAGCAGATCTCCTCTAGAGCAGTAATGTTTTGGGGCTGTCACTGGGCAACACAGACTTTAACTCCCTGTAAAGATTTTCTATGGGGTTGAGATCTGGAGACTGGCTAGGCCACTCCACGACGTTGAAATGCTTCTTACGAAGCCACTCCTTCGTTGCCCGGGTGGTGTTTTTGGGATCATTGACATGCTGAAAGACCCAGCCATGTTTTATCTTCAGTGACCTTGCTGATGGAAGGAGGTTTTTACTCAGAATCTCATGATACATTGCTCCATTCATGCTTTCGTTTACACGGATCAGTCAAGTAACAAAGATGATGGCCATATAATATTATATTCACATTTTTTTTGTCCGAATTCCTACAATTTAAAAAAAAAAAAAAATTTAAAATTTTAAATTGTGTAAAAACGTGCATTAATGGTGAGCATAAGACCATTTTTTTAACTTTGAACTATAGTGTGCATAAATTATTCCTTTATTATAATGTTTATATGGATGATATGTCATCCACTTATCTAACAGCTAGGTAACTAGTTAACTACTGGTCTTGTTCTACTGTCCTTGCATGTGTCGTGCAGAAATGACCTGATCCTGACATTTTACAGTACATTGATTGCATTGCACTGCTGTCTTTGTACATGCATTGTGTTAACCATTTTTTCCCTCCATTTTTAACTGACAGATAGTGGCAGTCAGCAGCATGCCACAGAACTTATATTGAACCCAGAACGTGTCTATATGTCTGCTGGCTCGTAGTTAAAAACCCAACACGCAAGTAGTAATTTATTGTTTCATTTGAGCCACATTATATGTAAATAAAGCAAAACAATAGCAGCCAACAACACATTGGTGGCCCTGATAACAAAAGCAGATACCGCGGCTGTAAATGGAAAGAATGAGGATTTGCGAGAGGGGGCGGAGTGGTAGGGTGGCTGACTAATTAGCCTTTTTTTGTGTCTTAGCTGTGCGTGCATTGTGTACAGCATGAGGGTTTTCTGGCCAACATATTACACAGGGATTTAATGAGGAAACGGGGGGCTCCAGTGGACAATATTAAAGCCCCGCACGCAACTATGCCATTGTGGTGACGGCGTTTAATCTGTCAGACCACCACGCAGACGGGCGGATGGAGGACTACTGCTGGAGAAAGGCGGAGGAAAGGGTTCTTTCCTGATAAAGGAATGAATTTTATCTCAGCAAGACGGAGCTTCACCGTGTCACTTAAAATCTCGGCCCCCTCCCCAACCATCGATATTGGCACTTGCATCAGAAATAGTAAGAAAGAGTTGGCAAACAAAAGCAATGTTCATTTATTCCATCCACATTTTGTATTATCATTTATGAGTCTCTGTAGATTCAAATTCATGTGTTTGCTAATGTAATGACACTGGAGGGACGAGAATGACAGCGTGGTGTTGATAATGAGGGGAAATTATTAAACACGTTATGCAATCTGATTTTTAGATTGTGGTTTTCTTTATTTTTTGCTGTTAATTTAAACCAAACTCTGCAAGACGCCTTCCCTTCGCAACAAAGTACCCAATGTCTTATCAGCCTATTTGCATTGGCATTGTTCTCACGCAACAAACGGGCCGTGTGATAAAAATCCACAAAGCCACAGCATCACAGCAACTTCATAAGATAGATCAAGTCTGGGTAAAGACTAGGGAACAAGAAAAGCATGCTCGGCTTTTCTCTGGTAATTGCCACACACAAAACATCAGACTTTCTCATTCAGATGGCTTCTTTTTGTCAGAGGCACTGTAAACGCCTCGCTCCGTGCGCTTCAATTAGACACGCTTAGATAGGTGACAGCAATTCAATCAAACAATTAGCAGCCATTTAATGCTCATTAACAGAGATGCGTTTGTCTCATTTGATGTGGCTGAACAATATTTCCAAAGAAAAAGGCTGTCGTAGGCTGACTGTTGCACAATACCAACATCAACACCTGTTGAGCAACACACTTTTAATGTGTTATTCCCATCAAATACAAAATGAGAAAAAATGCTTCAACTTGCTACAGTCTACATCTTTCACGTTCTTACAACTTTTTTAATGCAATTTATTCTGAATACAAATGTTGTACAATTATACTTTCTGTGTGTCTATACTCTAATATGAGCGTTTATATATTGTGTTAATTCATAATACAAATGAAATTTTGTAGGTAAGTTTTACAAATACGGCATATTATGGGGGTTAAAAACTTGATCACATAAATTTTTTTTAAAACTTTAAAAATTGTAAAAATAAAAAAAAAAATGTAAAATTTTCTAAATGTAAACATTTTAAAAATTTAAAAATTTAAAAATTTTAAAAATTGTTAAAATTTTAAAATGTTAAAAAGACAATTTTTAACTTGAAAACAATGTAAACATTTGAAAAAATTAGGGAAGTAATGGTATGAAAATGTCTTTTCACGATTGTAGTGACCAAAATAATCATGGTTATCAGTACTATGGTATTGGTAACATGTGCTGGATATGTTTAAAGAACACAACAATCCTAAAGTTTTATATTTAAAATTCAACAAACAACAAATAAAATGACATGTTTACACAGTTTTGATTAATAAAGCATAATTTATTGCTCGATTACTTGAAGAATATCATGTTATGACTTTAAAACAATAATAATATGCTGGGATATTTGAAAACTGATGCTTTGAATGTTAGCATCACACATACACAGCTTCATATCTATGGGTTTTCATAGACGGTGGGTTTGTTAGGTAGCTCATGGAGATGAGGAGCTCCTGAGTAACTACGATTTGATAAAACAATTGCATAAAAAGCAGTTGAAATGAAATGTTTTCCATCAACAAATGCTTTTTTTTCTATCAGTTTTGTCATTTGTTAACACTATTGGGTAGGTTAAGGGTTGGATTTTGGTGTAGGACGTTTTTCCAGCATGATAGAGCATTCACTTTTAGCTACAGTCCCCATATGTTTCAATTCTAAACCATCGCAATATGTCACTGAAGCAATTTAATAAAAAACACAGCAATATGTGCCCATATCAACGTAATAAAAATGTGCCAGGGTCACACATTAAGCCTGTGTTTTAGCACCACTCAGTGGACATTTCTCTTTGAAACTGGAGCAAAACATGCAGTAATGTACCGTATTCAAATGAATCAAGGTGATTCACTAGCGTTTGCGCTCGTCAAATTGTCATTATTTAGCATTAAAAAGCATGTGTGTCTCTGTTCTTTAAAGTGTGCATTGTTAGAAAATCATCCTCAGAATTTTTCCCATCTGCGCTTTTATTGAATTGCACTCTAATGCTAAATTTGCCGTTTAGAAAATCTGGCCCATAATCTGTCATGTACATGTTATATTTTGTATTAAAAAAAAATATTAAATTAGAAATATGCAAAATATTCAGACTTTTGGACCCCACAGTGCATATTTAATGGATATAAATTATTATTCTTTCTTTTCTAATACGAAGTAAAAAAATCTAATATCATGGCAAGATATAATAAAGGCTATTTAAATCAACTGAGTGACTAGTTTTGCTAAGCCTATTGCACCAGAAATGGAGATAAATGCTCTTTACGCTCTGTGCCAACTGGGGCGGCATCTAATCATAGACTCGCTTTGCTACATAGCTTACGTACCTCCGCAGCTGCTAAAATTAATGCCAGCCCGTGAAGTTTTTAATATCTGTGCTGAGGTCCCTTCTTCCACCAGGATTTGTGAACATGGTGCCATGTTTCATTTCTGTCTATTAGTGCATGTGAGAGACATTTAAGAACATAATTAAAGTGGGGCGCCCCTGTGGGAGCGTTCAGGTAGATTAAACGACTTCATTAGCTTTACGCTACAGCAAGTGTGCGATGTAGCCACCGGACAGAAGCAGCGGTCCGAGGTATAGGGCTTCCCTGCTGGGAGTCGACTGTCAGGGATAGTACAGCGCATGCAGATGCGTCTCGTTAGTTAGCGTTTTGACGGCCGAGCAAATTATTACCTTGATTCTGGCTGGTTGAGATTTCTTTGAAAACTTTTGAAACCAGTTTGGACTAGTTTATTGCATCTTAAAGGGACAGTGCTGGTTCTGTTCAGTATTTAAATAAAAAAACATGATTTTGCTAAAGGGCTAGTTTACATCAAAATGAGTTTCTTTCTTTTGTTTAACACACAATAAGCTATTTTGGTAACTAAACAGCTGGTGGTAGCCACTGACTTTCATAGTATGGGGGAAATCAGTGGCTATCAGCAACTTTTGGTTACCAGCAGTTTATTTTTTATGTTCAACTCATACTCATTTGGAACAAAATGAGGGTAAGTAAATGATGACAGGGATTTAATTTTGGGTTAAACTACCCCTTTAATGGTTTTATAGGAGTTTAGAGCAGACTGTGAGATCGATTAAAATCAGTAAGACCTTAGGCTGGTTTAACCAGTTTACAGGAACTTTACTGGAACACTTTTTTTTTTACCATGCATTGGTCAGTTTTGGGAAATTTGCATGTTTTCTCAGACTTAATTAAAAAATGAAATTTGTTCATTTTGTTGCACTTTATTTGCATTTATGAAAACTATTTTCTCAAAATGAGTCAGAAATCTCCAGTAGCACATCCATCAAACCTTACAATTTTATTCTTCACTATATTTTAAAAGTTTTTACAGAGGGTTTTGTTCCTGCTTTTTTACACCGTTATTTTACTTTTCTGTTTGTTGAAGATATTTTCTGATTTATGGAGTAATTCAAACTATTAACAATCCTTTTTGTAAAAAAAAACCCCAAAACAAGGATTATATTCCTTGTAATATGTAAAAATAAAATAGATAAAAATCTTATTTCAATCAGTCAAATGGGGAAGAACAGTCACTTTTCTTCATAATGTATATATAGTACAGTACTGTGAAAAAGTCTTAGTATTTTCACCAGTTGGTTATTTCTATATCTTTTGCAGTAGCGTGTCAGATGGAAATATCAGTATACATTTCCAAACATTATTTTGTCATTAATTGTAATAATGCAGTGATTTTATATATAAAAATAATAAATTTTCCCTATTTGACAGTGAATCTGTCTGTTAAACTGAGAGTCCAAAAAACAAAAACAAAAAAATCACAATAATCCAGAAGTAATCCACATGACTAGTCCATAAAATTGTGAAAAACATAAAAACAACAACAAAGAATATTAATGTGACAGAACAACTGCTTTTTTTTTGGAGCAAGCTATTCCTATAAGATGAATTTTGTTTCTTGATCAGTCAAAACTATCATAAATCAAACAAAAGCATACCTTTTCTTAGATACTAGTCTTTTTAGCTCAAGCTGTTTTTTTTTTTAGTCTTTTTATTCAGCAGGAAGGATGTTAAATGTTCAGAAATACAGGAAGTTCTAACAAATCATTTGAATTCTGTTTAATCATTTATTCATGTCTTTTTCCATATCATGGGCAGTCAAGTTCTCTGCGCATTCAGGATTCTCCAAGTCAATAAAGTCACCGGCTGCATTTCTCCTTCTACTGTTAATGACTCTTCAAGGTCGCCCCCAATTTAGACAAGTTGGTCTCCATCTATCAAGCACTTAGAAACAGGCACCACTTTTCTTGAGTAAATTGATCTGATAGCAATTACCCTTCTGCGCTTGGAAAGTTTAAGATGAGATCTTTGGAGGACACAGCCTAACCACAACTACACACAATAAGATTAAGGGCCAAAGTAGAAAACAGAAGCAAAATTGGATGCACGTCCACACAGACCCACACACACATATATATCTATATGTATATTAATGCAAGTATTTGAGAGTAAACTAGATAATAGACTCCTTTGGCCTCGTGCTCTGTGCCACACAATGTAGTTAATATCAGATTGCGAGCCACAAACAATTAACTCCTTACGGCCCTCTTATATATCCATTAAAAGCCTCCCTCTGGGATAAACAGACATTTTTACACATGGCCGGTTTCGAATTAGGCTGCTTTCTTCAGGCCAGCACAAGCCATTTTCGCAAATTAAGATATGCTTGTGTGTCAAAGGTATATGGTTATTTTGTGCATAGGGGGGTTGTATTTGTGGACTTTATAACTCATGCACTTCTTCTTCTTATAGCCTTGGGATCAATTAAAGGAATAGTTCAATGAAAGTTTTGTCCTCATTTAGCCCTATATCACCCCAAACCTGCATTATGTCCATTTTTATACACACACATATACACATATAGTTCAGAATTTTTTTATTTAAATTGCATATAAAACTATTATACCTTTTAGAAATTTTCAAACAATTTGTATTTTTTTTTTTTTCAATTTGCAACTAAACTGAAAAATTAAATTAAATTAAATTAAATTAAATTAAACTAAATTAAATTAAATTAAATTAAATTAAATTAAATTAAATTAAATTAAATTAAATTAAATTAAATATTAATCACTGGAACCAAAGTGACCAAACAAACAACCCATTAATTTAACATAATATTCAACATTAAGAATTCACTTTTTTTACTCTGAAAATTTACTGAAAATTATGATGAATAAATAAATAAATAAGAAAGAAAGATAGATAGAAAGAAAGAACAGCAATTTCAACCTTTTATCCAACATTTTAAGTTTTTCTCAAAATTTTTAAAATTTAGTTTACGTCATGACATACTGTTTCATTATCTTACAATTCAGATATATTTTTGCTATTGCATTTTTTAAATGTCAAATTCAATCCTTTTTCTTGCAGTTCAGATTTAAGTCCAAAGTCACTTTTTTTCATGGCAGGAAAAAACAAAACAGTGTAAACAGTAAATTGCGAGAAAATACATACTAATTCTGAAATAATTTCTCAAAATTTTTTTTAAAAAATAAATAAAGGCAGAAAGGCATTTTGACTATTTATTCATTTATTTTAGTTTTTTTAATTGACTTAGATTGACTTATGCCTCACTGACATTTAGATTTAAGGTTGAAACTTCATGCTTACTTTTTTATGTATAAGTTTCCAATTTTCAATTTCCAGGTTTCAGATTCATACAAAATCACGTCTCATGTAATTGATTCTCAATGTATGTAATGTAATAAATGTAATTTTCTCAAGAGATCAGGCAGATTTACACATTTTTCAGGGAAATTAACCAAGAAATCGCTTACTTGCAGTTGACTGCATGCTACAGTGTTATGGGAAAAATAGTTCACTTACAATAGAAGTCTATGGAGCTAAAAAGTACATGAAAACACACACTTAAACACATAGACACAAGAATTAAAATCACACAAACTAGACATCACTGTGATAAAATCTTGTCTGTGCAACGCTCTGAAGTAATATTTTGAATCACCACTTTGCCACAACACATGTGAAGACACCAGAAAGGTGCTGTTTACATAAGGAAATATTCAAGAATCTCATTGATGTAAACCATGACAACAGTTTCCACTGACTAATTCACAAAAAAAGCTAAATTCTATATATTTACACATTTAAACCCTTTTGAATGCATGCCACATAAAATTTCATAGTTATAGTCCATACTAGCCGCCACAAATGACGTCCCTTTAACTCGTCTTGAACCCGGAACATTCCTTTAAGTAAACCTTCAAATATGAGGTAATGAGAAATGCATTAGCTAACAGCGTTCTTTGTAATGTGTCTGGGGTCAAAAGGTGCAGGTATCTGCTCCCCCGCAGCAGAAACACACGTCTGCATGTGTGTTCTCCCCTCACCTGCCGTCTGAGACCACGTCTGTCCAAGGCGCACACACACACCTGTGGGCGGTGGACATGGTTGACTGGAAAGGTAACGCCCCAGGACTGCTGTGTGGGCACATAGCAAACTTTCTGCAGCTTTCCAGCATGTTCCCGCCCAGAAGAATGCAGCCGAGCTCTTCTAAATTCCTTCTACATCACTTATCGAATGCTTAATTGAGGTCAAAACATGGACAGGGATTTCCTCTGCCGTTCGTTTTTTATGCTTTATGATGCAGGTAGCTGGATCTGTCCCTCTGCAGACTCACACACACTAACCGTCCCTTATCTTCAGCTGCTGTTTTGTGAGCTATCGGATGTTTTTCCCTGGGTCTTGCGAACACCCTCATGTAGGGCACCGCTGCAGACTGCGGTGCGACTGGTCGAGCCAGTCAACTACACTAGCTTTACCAACAGACCAGGACTAAACAAGAGAACACCCACTAACTCGTAGGCTTTTATCGCTGGCGTTGGCAACTGGGAATGTTTTTGCATATGCAATCGCTTCAATCTAAGAACCACCTTGCTGGCTGGAGGTGCGGGAAGCCAAACTAATGGCAAGATGCTACTTGACGCATGTGGGATGATTGCATGACTGTAGGATCATTCCCAGGAATAAAAGCTGATGAATGTCATTTTTTTGGCTATCGAAATACTTTCTCATATCCCAGTTTGAAAGTCAATCAAAAGTTATGCAGCCTCAATGTGTTATCAGATATTCCCTATTTCCCACTTATGAAGTTGTGATTATGATGGCTATATAAATGCGCTACACATCCTGGTGCAAGCTCAGTTACCAAATAAATTCCTCATTGTGCATCAAAAATCATGTGACTTTGCCTCAACAGATCATAGAATATCAAATGTTACTGTCATTATTTTGGAATGCCAGTAATCAAAATGATTTGGTAAAATCACTTCCCGAAACTCATGATTGTGTGCGCAAACATTGGCCAACAAAATGCAAGATAATGCCATTGTGTAATTTATCATCAGTTTTTAAGAGTAAAGGCTAGAAAACTATAACGATGAAGATATCGTGCTAAAAATCCACACCACATATATAACGATAAAGGCACAGAGAAACAATATCATTGGAATCAATTTTCTTTCCAGCTGATGAAGGATAAAATTATTTACACCCAATCAAAATCAATCCTATTATCAAAACCTTGAAAATTTAATGTGGCAGATGCCTTATATAGAAGATACAACCTGATCTCATGGCAATTCGTACATATTTTTCAAGGTGGCTAATTCGTACAAATTTGTACGACCTCATTAGTACGAATTCATACAATTTATTCTAAATTGTACATATTTTACGAGATGGCAATTCGTATGAATTTGTACGAATGACCTAAACACAAACCCGCCCCTAAACCTACCCATCACGTGGTTTTAGACAAATCGTATGAAATCGTACGAGTAAGGTCGTACGAATTAGTACGAATTGGCACAAATTTGGCACTTTCGTACGAATATGTATGAATTGCCTCTGAGACTGTGTTGGAAGATATCATTCACTGCTGTGGATGCTAATATCATTATCTTTATAGGTTTCACACATGGTGTGAATGTCGCTTAACTAGTTACAATGGTGTTGCGCAATTTAATTACTAAAAAATTGAATGGGTATCTATTAGACGTACTGATAAAAATAAAGGTGCAATGAAATTACAATTAAGTCCCACTTAACCTAACTACTATTCACTTACATTTAAAATAATCATTTGATACAAAGCACTTATTGTGTTTGTACATGTTTGTACATTGCACTTATATTAAAAAAACAAATACCTGCATGTAATTACATCTATAATTAATTTCTATAATTACATTATAATTACACTGTTGACATACCTAAGTTGTATCCCACCTCAATAGCAGCAAAAGTGTTACACAATGCAATACGAACACAAGAATTGCATTTTTATTTGTTTATTTATTTTATAATGATTTAAATCTCTTGGAAATAATGAATGTGTTTTATTTGCAAATACTATATGTGATATTCTAATTTTGCACACATGATAACTTCTGATGGAAACATATGTTTAAACATTGCATTTGGACTTGATTAAATCATACTTTTGAAGGAAAAAAATCAAGCAAGCCAGCATTACTTACATTAAACTGAGTCTTTAAAATATTCATAATATGGGATGCAGCAAGAGAGCATTAACAAACAAATAATTCTTAGGGAGCCTGACTTAGATAGTGTTTACATTATAGCACTCTATAAACCCAAAACAAATATTAGCTAAAACAGGTTGGAGTTGCATTAAACTATTTTTGTTTGTTCAGCAATCTGATGAACTATCACTTTATGAGTTAGTTGCAATGCATTCTGGGATCCCCTCATGTCATTTTCACACAGAGTGAAGGACTTAAAATATACCAAGCAGAAAGGTCTGTAAAAAATGACAGATAAGGTGTTGACACATGTTAATCTAATGCTCAAAACCCATCATGCGAAACACACAGACAGACAGTGTTAAACAAGGGATTTATCTGTAAAATTTCAGAAGACTGACATTAAATGTCATGCCGTGTGACAGCTGTAACACTTATCTGCCGTTTACACTTTCCTGTGCAGATTTAGTCCAACAGTCTTGTCATGTCAAAATAATATAAGATATAAGAAATATGATATGATATAAGAAACAAGAGTAATATTATGATAATGCTGATTAAGTCTGTTAAAAATCGAAACCTCAGGGCTCCAGTCATGCTGGCTTCATTTCCCACAGTCACACAACTTATAATTATCTTGATGTTAATCGCTGTAAGATGGCCATAAGGGATTGGCCTTTCACCTTGCCTTAAATCTGGTGAAGATCGTATCTGTTTGACAGGCCCTGTCAGATGAACGCGGATGTGTCCTGCTACCTAATTGGCTGGAAAGTGGACAGGAGGTATTGGATGTGTTAGGAAGAAACTAAATCCACTGATGAAGGTGCCAGTAACACAAGACAGTATTAAACAAGAACAGGAAATGTGGGTGCTTGATTGTATTTGTGGGATTTAACGTTTAAATATATTTTATATACAATATAGTGTAGTGTGAAAATGGAAAAAACGTAGATAAAAGTGTGTGCTTAAGATATAATTGTACATGCGTTCATACTATTAATATAGTGTATATTGTTTAAAAAGACAGCATGCAAAAAGACCCGAATAGTAGTTAACTGAAGAAAACAAAAAGTTAAACTAAGCGACTTCCTTCTTGAATCAACAGGTTTATGGGTGGCACACTTCCCACGGTGCAGACGGACGAGCAAATGCCTAATGAGCGACTGCAGACGCCTGATTCCAGCTGTAACGTGACTGGCGTGGGTATGGGCGAACCTTCTCCCCTGCTTGGGTAGAGCAGCTGTCAGCGCACACCGAGGGGGCTGAGGGCTTCTGACAGGCTGCGCTGGTGACACGCTCACACGCAGATGCCCAGTGACAGCTCTCTGCTGGGGTGCAGCTGCCCCCCACCACCCTCCCGTCCCATCCACTTACCACAGCTGTATCCAGACACACTGTGAGATGCGGCGGTTAGAGGGACATTCCGGTGGAGATGTTGCACTGGGGGTCTGGGGGGTCCGGGGAACGCCTTCGGTCACTGGACTTTAACCCTGTTGGTTACATCAGCCAGTGAGGCAAGCTTGAGGGGGTTAGGATGAAATACTGCTTTTGACTGCTATTTAGATTTAGAACTTTTGTAACTGTGCCTTTAAAAGCTTCTTTGTGTAAATTATCTCTGAGAAGATTTAAATCTTTAAGACTTCTAGATTTAAATTACCTCTGATATGATTGGTTAAGCATGATGGTCATCGTTTGCTAAATACTGAATAGGCACTAATGTTAATGTTAATGTGTTCATGGCTGTAACATCATAACATTTTTAAAACAAATAGAAAAAGGTCATTACACCTTCTTGTTTCTGAATAGATTTTATATACCACAAAATTACTTAATATCGTGACTTTAATACACTTAACTGTCTTTATTTCTCAAAATTCCAACTTTTGCAGTAACTCTGTTTCTCATATTCTGAGATATTCATGAGATATTTTCACAACGTTACTTTATAACTTGCAATTATGACATTTTTTAATATAAATGAGATTGTATTTCTGGTAATTGCAAACTATATGTATCGTAATTACAGCTTTTCATTTTCTTTATACTTTTCAGTTACTGTAGATCTTTGTTTTCCGTAATTGTGACGTTGTCTCACAATGTTACTTAATAACTTGCCTTTTTTTTCTTTTAAGCATAACTACAGAATTTATTACAAAATATTATTTGAGAGATTATCATAAGATAAAATTTAGGATGGTTTCTGCACAAAATAAGGCCCCTATATTTTGCAATGTTACTATAAAACTTTCAATTGCAAACTTATTTCACGTTATTGCACTTTTTTTCTTACAATTACAAATTTATGTATAATAACTGGAATCTTTATGTCTTGCAAAATGACTTTGATTCTTGTAATTGAGACATTAATTGAGCCTCTTGATGTTGCTTTATTAATAGCAATTTCACCTTTTTTATATTTTTGACTTTATCTTGCAATGTTACAAAATAGCTTGCAATTATGGCCTTATTTCTATTTATTTTAAAATTTACCGCAGTTTTTCTTTTTTCACATTTTTACTCCAAGGCGGAAACAACTTTCCATAAAAACACTGTTTGAGTTCACAGATTTTTGGAAGTATCACCTTACAGCTCTTTTATTTCAAATAATCAAAGAAAATCCATTCTCAGGAAAAGACAAATCATCTTAGCTTACAACATTACATTGCCAACAATTACGACATTCTGTATGCGTTTAATAAATAAACATTCACATGACTTGAAAATCCCGTTTCCTGTGAAATGTCTCTCCTTCGGGTTTAACACACAACATAAATTTCTTCAAGTATAAATATTCTTCATAACCCCACAATAATATCAATTTGTCTCTTTGCCCTGTAGACAAAAATCGGTGAGGTCACAGTTTGTGGAGACATGGAGGTTTCAGTTACACAATCAGCATCATCTCTTATCATACTACATCTTCTGTTTGGGTTTCCACGAGCTACACATCACTGCTGCTTGTGTATCCCATTTGATTGCCATTCATGCTGCCACAATGACTACATCTGCCTGTTTTTGGGGACACAGTGGGTCTTTTAACAACATTCCTAGGAGGAAATCTTAAAAAAAAACACAAAACAATGGAATAATAAATATAATCATCTGAAACTCACAATTCCCATTAATTATGCAGCTCAATCGTGTTATACAAAACTCCAAACTTTGAAATGCTGCTTGAGAAAGTGAAACTGGAAGTTCCTGGATCAACATCCCACCAAAATCTGGTAGAGTTGGGTGTCTGATATCGATCACATAAACCTCTTGGGGCCTGTTCCATAAACCAAGTTTAGAGTAAAAGCCAGGCTTATTTCAGTTAGTCTAACTTTTTGTTAAACTATATACAGTATATAACTGTATATAACTGTATATATACAGTTAATTTGTATTAAAATAAGTCAGACTATCTGCCATAAGCCTGGCTTATTTGGTAAATTGTTTTATGGAACAGGCCCTTGGTCTTGGCTAAGCAAACTTGAGCTTGTCATAAACCCACTGTGAGACACAAACGATGAAGTAATGCTGCTTTGTTTTGTTTACCTGACTGTAACCAATGTAAAAACAAACTTGACAAAATCTAGATAAAAACCTGATTTCATGCGGATCATGGATCTGAATTTGTAACTAGCCCAGAACCCTCAACCCAAACCATGTCTAGCAAGACCTTAGCTGCCGCATTTGGTGCAAGAGGGTTTAATTGTGATCAGAGCTAAATTATGCAGGACAGTGGCCCCCCAGGAGCAGGATAGGACACTGTTGCCTTAACGTACAAATTTGTACCATTGAGAGGTAAATCAGAGGTCTTTAGTCCTACTTCTGAAGACCCACTTTCCTGAAGAGTTTAGCTTCAGCCCTAATCAAACACACCTGGACCAGCAAACTTTGTTGAAGCAGTTTTGGAAATTGGCAGTACAACGGGTCTCCAGGAGCACAGTTCAAGTCCTAAGTGTTACCTCGCAACCTTGAGGGCTACTGTTCTGCAGAGTTTAGCTCCAACCAACTCAAAACAGCTGCCTGCCCTGCTGGAAAAAAAACCCTGCATATACAGTAGTGGTTAACCTACCTAACCCGCATTTGCTGTTTTTTTTTAACAGGGTAGAAGTTCAGGTGTGTTTAAGTAAGGTTGGAGCTGAACTCTGGCCATCCAAGAGCTGAGTTTGACACCCTGACCACAAATGAGCATCTTAAAAGGTACAGCGGGTGTACATTTATGGCTACACCCCCAACGACAAGCTTCCATTACTGCTAAAGGTACAAATTTTGCCATATTCTTTTTTATAGTTTGAAATTGCACTGCAACTAATAAGATGTTAGGTTTAGTTAAAATTTGGGCAACAGACCAATAATGCCGCTCTGATTTCAGGGGTACACTACTGTTTGGGATAACTTTGGACATGCCCTTTTTTTAGGGTGTTGTTTCAGGTTTCCACTGTCAAACTCGAAGCAAAACCAGTTGAGAACCACTACCTAACAGCACAAGTCAGCCGAAACTCTGGGAACTCTTGGTAAGATCCCAGGCTAACAAAAGTAACCCGTACGTGCTAATTAGCCCCTGAACTCAGGTGTTAAACTTCCACCTCCAAATCCCGCTTACGTAACAGCCTCAAAGTTGGCCCACTTCAACCACAGCTGTAATTACTGAATTAGCAGAAAAGTTCAAGAGGTTCCTCAAATTTCAGATTGTTATTTAGCATCCTGATGAAATCTAAATCCCAGTGCAGTTGCGTGTGTTTGCCTCACTCGTCGTACGCACACCTGTGCGAGGGTTTGTTCAGGGAGTTGGCAGAACGTTCTGTTACCTGGAGAAAGGAATGCTAAAAAAGGTTTTATATCTAGCTGTATCTGAATGCTTACAAGTGATGTGTAAACAGTTAAGATGCCTTTTGCACATATGGAATCACTTGAAATGGACTTTGAAATAAGAACATAATGTAAGGGGATTTCAATGCTTTTGCATTAGCTCCTAAAAGGTTTGTGTTCCTCTCTGAAACTTTGCATTCTCTCGCAAAGAGATTTGCATTATTTAAGAATATTTAGCATTCACTATAAAATTTGTACATCCTCTTGTCATTGAGATATGACAAATATTACTGTATCTGGCTTTCTGGCATTTGACAAAGTAATATATAAATACGCACACATACAGTATATTTAAAAAATATATTTACATGTATATATTTATATAATTTATATTCTATATAAATATTTGTAATATATAAATATCACACTTACACAATATGCAACTCTTTAAATTATTCGATTACAAAAAACAGTAAAAACAGCAATGTTGGTCCTGTTATTAAATATTATTTAATTAATATTTTAAATAGCCGTTTTCTATGTGAATATATGTTATAATGTATTCCTGTGATCAGAGCTAAAATAGCAGCTTCATTCCTAAACAGTTGTTGTTTAATATTTTTGTATACCCTTGATGGGCTACTTTTTTTTTTTAGCAATGTCTTTGATTAAAGTATTACAACCTTGCAGAAGAAAGATAACCCTTTTTTGGAAAGAAATTTTGTCATGTCTCTAAGCTTTTGAAAGGTAGTCTAGTTTTAAGAGTAGACACGTTTTATTTTCGAGTACATTCTAGCATTGCGTTTACTGTAGACGTGCTACAGCACAGCAAGGTCTCACTTGTTGTCTAATATCTCTACCAATCTAAATTTTTCACAACAAACTAGAAGTCGGTGTTTACATGTGCAACAAAATGCTGATAACTATCAGCTCATAAAAACCCGACAACGCAAGAAAATCGTGTTTATGAGAGATTTCGAAATCACTGACACGCAGAACATTAAATTAATCACATTAGTCAAAATATAGCATGACTAGGTTAAAGCCTCTCACGCACAGCTGGCTTTATTGATGAAAAGCTAAAGATGAAGGGGCATTTCTCATTGACAGTGAGATGCAAACGGCAGCCAGACACAGAAAACCAGTTTGGGTGTACCTGGAGAAGGCAGGTGGTGATCGAGGTGTTGGCCGTGGGTCATGACAAACGGATGGCTGAGGATGTATTGACGTATTCTGTGCTGAGGCCGGGCCAAGTCTACCCTGATTCCTGTGACGTGAGGTCCGGGAGTGGAAACAATGTAGGGAGTGTCGTCCTTCACGTCATTCTAAAGATGGAGGGGTGAACCATAGACACACACACACACACACATATATATATATATATATATATATATATACATACCCTTCCATACATATTGTTTGTACGTTGTGTCTTTTTGTGCCCAGACTGACAACAGACACAGGAATGCATCAGAACTTGAAGAGAACGTGAACTGTTGTGACTCTGCCTTGCACGTGATAGATTAGCTTTTGAAAACAGAAGAAAAAAGTATGCTTAGTGTGTGTGGCAAAAACAAAATCTCTGACGCATTGGCATTTGAAAATGAGTTTGATGTTTACCAAGTCATCTGGAAACTGAAACCAGTCCTTTAAATAACCTCTATAGGACAAAAAAAACATACTTCTTATATATATATATATATATTACTTGAGTGAAAGTATAGATACTGGTCAAATATTACTCCATTACAAATGAATGTTGAGTGAAAGTATAGATACTGGTCAAATATTACTCCATTACAAATGAATGTTGTAAAAATTGAAAATTAAGTGGAAGTATAGAAGTACTTGCTTTTAAAAGTACTTAAATTTAAGTATTACATTTCTGAACATTTCTGGTCAATGCATAGTTTTTATTATTGTTGCATTGTTGTATGTTATACTTGCAATACCTCATGCCTCTGAAGCATCCTACTCAATATCTGTGTAATAAACATCACAAAACAGAATGGTAGTGTTCTTACACAGCTGTAGTAGTGTGTGCACACATCAAAGTGTATTAATTCAGCCACATTTGCATCAAGTGTAATAGTAAAATTCTATTAATTAGAGAAAAAAATTAATAAATAAAAACATTAATCCATCCTGCTAACTCAACTACAGAACCACATAACTATCCAGCAGGAACACTGCTTTACCTGTAGGCAGAACATTTAAAAACACCAATCACATTTACAGAAGAAATATTACAGGAACATGTTTTATACTTCAGAAGTCAATGCTTAATTCGATGTCTTACTTGCTGTTTCTTTGTAAAAAAGCAATAATGAGAAAAGATAAATTCTACACAAAACTTTAGACAGCGGGGAAGGAAAGATATCCGAAGCATATTGGGAGGATGTCCATGGCCCCATTTTGGAGAATCTTGCATAACTGCTGTTTGCTGTTGATTTGGACCCGTTCATTTGCATGGGGGCCTCAATCCATCTCTAAATGAAAATGACAGGAACCCCACTGTGGGTTCTAGATGGAGCCATAACCTCAGAGACGGGGCAACATCATTAGGGGGCCAACCAAATCCCAAACTCCCAACCATTTCTCCTCATATCAACACTGCACATCCATCCAGTAATGAGGCATTTCATTAGCTGGCACCATTACCGCGGCTGATTCGCGATCGGTTCCCGTAACTGGAGATGGTGATCGTAAGGTCCATAACCAAAGCAACGGTGGTGATCTGTGTATGACAGGCCTCTGTCTGAGTGGACAGGCCCCGTAATGAGAGAGCTCAGTGCGCATGGTGATAAAGCCTTTGTGCTAATGACAAACTCCAGCTTTAATCTAGCACTCTCACCTGTAAGAGAAGCTCGCTGAAACCCAAGAACTCACATGCAGCGATCGACAGGACTCGTAGAGAGCTTTACGTGTGACCGAAAATGTGTCGTCACATAGAATGTATCAAACATACTGAAATATTAAACATATTACATATTAAATTAAATTAAAAGAGAAAAACCATTCTGATTTGCTGGTATTGTACTTACCATCAGGCTATCCAGTATGTAGGTGACTTTTTTCTTTGGTAGAACAGTGAAAAAAAATGTAGCTGACCATTAAAAATTGCAAATCAACAGTGACCAGCACTTTTAGAGCCAAAAAAGCACATATGTATAGGCAACATATAATTAGTCCTCTTGGCTCCTGGTGATTTAGTAAGGACTTATGAAGCAAAATGTGCAAGAAATTGAACATTATTTACCACATTATTACCAGAACCTCTTGCAGATGGTTAATTATTTTTTTTTTTTTACAGTTTTTTTCAGGTTTCAAATCAGAACGAAGAGCAGCACAGAGCAATGCAACCTAGGCTAATTGGAAATACGTGCCTTTTCATACATTTCTGCAAAGGGTTAAAAAATGTACCAATACATACGAATCGCTGAAATAAACACTAGAAGCACTAGAGACAGTAAAACTCCAACAACTGTTCTTCCTTTTCACACAAAAGTATGATTTATAGGTAAATTTTTGATTAATAAAGGCTAATTTTCACACAATTAGTTGCAGAATGTTATGTTGTAAAATAATTTAATAATAAATGCATATTCATAGTGTTTTTTATAGCGTGCCTTATAATCAGGTGTAACTTCTGTGATTACCAATTAGTGAATGAACCATTAAATATAAGAAATAAACAAATGTGAATTGTGCTATAATGTATCAGTATCATTGTTACATTGTTATGTTGACTTTTTTAACATCTGCACGAAAATTGATACTTTTGAATGTTGTCTTCACATATACAGCATCATATGTCGTTTTGTAGATCAGTAGGTTTACTTGATACTGCGTTGCACTGGTGAAATGCATTGTTTCGGAATCAGTGTGAAACGGATTGACAAAACAGTTCAAATTAGTGTAAAGAAGTTTAAATAGCATGGCTGCATCAGCAAAACCTTTTTTTGTATTACTTTTGCATTTGTTAACACTATTGTGTAGGTTTAGGTTTGGGTGCAAGGAGCTGTGTTAAGTTGTTTTGGTTCCAGTTTTACGGCAAGAAGTGCCGTCTAAAATCCTCGCGGCTCCCAACCCACATGTAATGGGGTCCTAGACTCATATCACGGCCTGACGAGCCGTGTTCAGTTGTTTTGGTTCCAGTTTTATGGCCAGAAGTGCCGTCTAAAATCCTCGCGGCTCCCAACCCACATGTAATGGGTCCTAGACTCATCACGTCCTGACGAGCCGTGTTCAGTTGTTTTGGTTCCGGTTTTTTGGCCAGAAGTGCCGTCTAAAATCCTTGCGGCTCCCAGCCCGCAAGTAACGGGTCCTAGCCCCATTACACGGTCCGAGGAGCCGTGTTCAGCAGTGTCGGTTCCGGTTTTAGGTGCCTGACAGTCACTGAGACTCAAAATCAGTGGAGTATCTGCTCTTATAATGATTCTTTCCTCCAACAGTCACTAAAAAGGGCAAACATTTTGAAACTCAGTCTGAAGCGCTGATATGCACACATGTAAACAGAGCACTCAAATGAAGGGGTAAAATTGATTTTTAACATGCTACAAGATTTAAAAAGTGATACTTTCCAACTTTTATATCACTTTTGCATTTCTTAAGACTATTGGGTTAGTTTAGGGTTCAGTTTGGTGTAGTGGATATATTTCCAACTTTTAGCGACATTCTTTGGATATTTGAATTAGAAACCCACGCAATATGTACGTAAAAAAACTTAATGAAAATGAGCTACGGTCACATTGAGCATGTGTTTTAACGCCACTCACTGGAAATTTCACTTTGAAGTTGCCACCAAACAATAATAACAATAACAGTGCTGCAGAAATATTTTTAGAAGCACTTCCTTTAGATGAGCCTGGATTGTCATTTTCTTGCACGGACTATTTCACTTCATAAGCCTTCAGTGTATCATCAGGAGCCACAGGTATTTATTTATTTATTTTCTTTGAGACGCCTTTTATTTTTTATTATAACTTTTTTTTTTTTTACTGTTCTACACATTTTTGGATGAACTATCCCTTTTAAACAAGGCCATTCTTTTTTGCGCACAAACATCTTTTTAGTCAGTTTTGTCACTTTATTATATATTGCACCTTAAAATGTGGATAACAGGGTTATAACATATCTATACAGCATTTTAGAAAGCCACTAAAGTTTTTGCATCCCAAAAAATATGCCAGATTGTGATAGGGTTTTTTTATGATTATGTAACATTGGGACATATTATGGTTACACTTTTTTTTAATAGTCCGCATGGCACATTCTGCTAACTATAAGTGACTTTGTAACTACAGTACATGTCAACTACATGTCTACTAACTCTCAGAGTAGACTGTTAGGGTAGGTTTAGGATTAGTAGAAAAAGTTGACATACACTTGCAAAGTTTCAGTAACAAGGGAAAACAATCATGACAAGCATTACTGCAAAAGTGCAACTATGTATCCATCTGTTTTTTCACTAGTACTAATCAGGCCAAACCTTGCCTACTTCAGTGCAGTACAAATGTACAGTGCAAGCATGTCATAACAGTGCGTGAAAAGGATTTATTGTAAGCAAACAACAAACTGGTGATGTCCTGAATATAAGTGATTTTTTTTTCTACATTCGTCATGATTTTTACTTTTCTCTCTGAATCTTGCCATTTGTACACCTGTTAATTCTGCAAACCTGAAAAGAATAAAATGGACACTTTTGCACTGCATTGCTCAGAGTGTAATGAATTCCCTCGAGTCATTTTCTGCATGTATTTTTGTCCTTGAGCAGCACATGACAAACGCAAAAACTCAGACCACATAATAACATCTCAATCACCATCCATCAAATTTGTCACTTCCAAACTGTCAAAACAGGAAGACGACAATTCCTTTTCACACGCCGTAACCCTGAGCATTCATTGACAGCCTACGACGACATTGTTCGAATCGACTTTAATATCTCTCCAAACGCCTCATTCCTCTGTCAGTGAGGGAATTCACTCGTACACAATTAAAAGATTAGGCTGCGTGCCAAAGCGGCGAACACAAGGTGACAGTGCATGAATCACACTGTCCGCCCTGAGGATGTTTGTTATCCGCATCGAGAGCTGCTAAAAAGACCAAGATGAGAGAAGTTTGAGTCGGAGCCATTACAGTTAATCCCGGTGTTCAGTCAAACTCACGCACCCCCGCCCACAGCCTCTTTATCAAGCCCCGCCCACCGCATTAGCCCCACCCTCGCCACCTCAGCTTTATCAAGACCAAAATAACATCTGGTTTGGATTTATCTAGCTACATTGTATTTATTATACGGTCTCTGTGGTTGCAACTATTATCACAAAATGTAACACAGAAATCGTTAAAAAATAAAATAAATAAAAGTTTTACTTTTAATTTTCTTTTTAGTTTAATTTTTAAGTTTAGTTTAGTTTAATTCTTGCAATGATTTCCAGAACATCAAAAACTCTGCGTTTTTAAAATATTTTCTCATTATATTATGTATTTTCATTTAACTATTTGTTATGTATGAATGTGTGTGTGTATGTATGTATGCATGTATGAATGAATGAATGAATAAATAAATAAATAAATAAATTGTTGCAATGAATAGCCAAGTATCAAATCTACTATTATATGTGGTCGCAATTTTTATCAAAATGCTAACTTAAAATGATTAGAAATGATAACTTAAAAAAAAAAAAACTAACAATAATAATCATCTGCAATGTCACATTATAATTTATCTATAATATAATTCATGGCTAAGTAATATATATGCATTTTTAGTTTATTTATGTTCCAATTTCAACCCATTCGCACAGCTGGTCGAGACAATATCACGAAATTAGCACGAAATCTAATTATTCGTGTCAGGGACACGAATATTTAATTATTTTCGTAACTCCAGCACGAACGTAAAACTACGATTCGATTGGATGCATCTTTTCGTGCTGGATTCATGAAAGTTGCGACTGGGCTGTCCAATTTTCATATTAACATTTATTTCCTTACTTACCTACCTATCTACACAACTTGAAATTAAACTAAAGGATTTACAAAAAAAGTATTGGGACACATTACATGTCCCGATTATGTACTTCTTATTAATATACATTTCAAATAGTGACAAATGTGCTACTTGTCATAGTGTTTTATGCTTATTAAATAAACCCCTACAGGAACAGCAGTATATTGATAAAGCTGATTTGCTGTTCTTCTACAGTATGAGGTCATTTTTTCCAGATATAAGTATTTAGTGCTGGCGTGCTGGGTGCCGTCCAGCTCTGCAGATTAACTCCACTTGTCTATCAGTATGGTCTGCTGATCACATATTGAATCCGCATGCTTAATTATTCATACTGGGATGTTTTTTGAAAACTCGAACTGGCCCAATCGGTGTCAAATTTAAAATTTGTTCCCCTTGCATAATTGATGGGGCAGAGCGGCTGGGGTAATGAGAGGAAATGAGCAGGGTAAAGCACCTCACAGAGTCAGCAGAGCTACACAAACACAACTACAGCAGACAGTCTGCAACAACGAAAAAAATATTACCGCTGTATTACTGCTATTTTAAAATGTAATTTATTCCTGTGATACAAAGCATTATTACTCCAGTCTTCAGTGTCACTTTCACTTTTTTTAAGGATTTTTTGATCATTAAAATATTAAAAAGAGAAGCATTTATTTAAAATGGATAATAATGTTGAGAACTACTGTTACAGTAGTTTGCTGTTTCACTACTGTTCAGACGTTTGTGAACAACACAATGAAATTGATTCTTTTATTAACCAAGGATCTATTAAATGAACAAAAAAAGTCACAGCATAGATTTACATTTTAGAAATGTTTTATATTTGGTAAAAAATTATGTTGCTTTTTACTTGTTATTCATCAAAGAATCCTGAGGGGGCAAAAATAAATAAAAAAAATCACAAAAGTTCCAAAAGAATATATTTGGCTGCGCAACTGTTTCCAACATTGACAATTCTAGCAATAAATCAGCATATAGCAGCAATGATTTCTGAAAGGATCATGTGACACTGAAGACTGGAGTAATGATGCTTTGTATCACAGGAATAAATTACATTTTAAAATATATTCACACAGAAAACAGTTATTTTAAATTGAAATAATATTTAATAATAATAATCTAATAAATGCAGCTTTGATGAGCATAAGAAACATATTTAAAAACCATTGAATATGAACGGTTGTGTGTGTATGTATGTATATATATATAGTCAATTTTGTCACACAAAAATCAAAGTCAGTATTTCTTTGTAAACTGCATATTTATTTGTAATATTTACTGTCATTTTATTAAGCATTTAAACAGTAATTAATTATTTCACTTTTTGTTTCCTTTAAAAGTTTTTAACTTCATAATAACTTTTATTATGCCTTTTATATGTTAGGATTAAAAATCTATTCAGCCATTTTGAAATTAGCAAAAAAATAAAAAGAATAAACTTCTAAAATATTAAATCATTTAAATTCTAAAAAATCTCATTTGGCAGTAATAATGAGTAGGTTGCATCAAAAAACATGGCTGATAGTATTTTCAGTTTATTTGTCACTAGAAATGGAATGTAATGTTGAGCGCAATGCATTGTGGGATGCAGTATTCTACAATGTGCGCATGTGTGTGCATATCATTTGCATACTATGCACAGCAGACAATACAGAAATAGTAAGAGTTATATATTAGTGTGCTATTCAAAACACAGACAGTGTTTGTTTTGGATCCGTTTGATTTTTCCGCACTTACACAACACAACAATGCATCCGTCAGTAATGTTTCAAGGTTTTTCATTGCTTAATTCTATGTTCAACAACTTGACAAAGTAAAGTTACTCTTTAAAACTTTCATTATCCACCCAGATTATGCTGGATTAAGTCGCGTCCATGCTCTCTTGTTCCACAGCCTGTCCTCTGTTGTCTTCTATCCAACATCAACCTCTGGCCACCTGTTTTTATGGGTTTGATGTGTCCATGGTAACAATCCGCACATCTCTGCCAGGGCACTCATAAATTATGAACACCGAGTTTGCCATGCACAGCTGCAGCGCCGTCTGACGTTAACAATATCAAAATCCAAACAATGTTCTCTGAGAGTTATCAGTTATTCCATGGAGTCGCTCTTTCCAACCGGTGTACTTCACCTACTCAGAAAGCCAGTTAAAATATATCCAGTTACAGTTTTCAGAACAGTGTGAGAAGTCACCGTGTGCATTGTTTGGCAGAAATGAGTTCAGCTATGATTGTACCTTCATGTCGCTGCAGAAACATCCTGTGGTCGCATCCCTCACGGCGCCAGCCGCTCAAGTTCAGAATTCCACACTTCGTAAAAAATGCATCCAAGGCTCATTGTGCTCTTCTGGTAATCAATACCTACAGCACAGCTGTGGAGCCATAAAGAAGGGACAGGACGTTACTTTTGGCAGGCGTTGGGTAACTACAATTCCCAGGATCCCATGCTCTGTAATAGACATCATCATACATCAGTCGCAGGAGAACTGGACTCATGGAACAGCAGTCAGTGGATGTTTATTTCATTTTTCACCTATGGTTGTTTCTTCAATCATAAGCATTTTTGGCCCTCTGAACCTTTAAGAAACACATTTTTTTCACAGTTTATTTAAGACAAGTTGCCACTGTTTAATAGGGTAAAGAAAACTCAAAAATACAACATTAAGAGATTTGTTTTGTATTACATGTTTTATGAAACGGTATGACTAAACAAAACAATATCTACTGAAATATGCTCTAATTTGCATGTAGAAATGTGAACATTGGTTCTTGTTTTATTTTTGTTGATGTATTAAATGTATTTAAAAAAAAAATATATATATTTTTTTTTTTGAGAATAATAGTTAAAATGCTTTTAGAATATAGAAATTAATAAACTGTAAAGTTTGTATGCAAAAGTTATGCATTATAAATGAATATGAATATATTTCAAACAGTAGATATTAATATTTTCTATAGACAGAAAAAAATCAATATTTCTTTTTAAGGAATAGAGTTTTTGATTGCATCTGATTGAGTTGATTATTTTGATTGAATAAATTGACTCTAATGCCTTCCTCAGGCTTATTATAACAATGTACTAATAGTATAACTAGCATTTTAATAATCCTAAATACACACAATTCAGTTGTAAATAATTTTAAATAATAGGACAAAATTCCAGCTTGATTGTAATTTATTGAAATATATTTGTTTTTACAAATGATTAATATATATATATATATATATATATATATAAATCAACCCCTGGGAAAGTGCTCAAAGAGACACCCTCAAATTATTAAAGGCTTAATTTTCTAAAATCGAAAACTTAAACCCGTGAAATTTTTAACTTTTTCTTTTGACCCTTCACCCTCTTCTGTCATGTTGAGTTTTTGTACTGGTAATTATCACATTTACAGAGCAGAAACTCTCCTTGTTATCCGATATTGGTGAGATGCTCGACTTTGGACATCATCCAAAAACCACTTCTATCAGTGTCTGAAGATCTCAGCGCAGTCCTTGCTTCAAAAATGAGCCTGTGTTCTTCAAAAGAGCCTCTTCCTTTTGAAGTAAACTTCTGGGATTGTTTCCTCTCTAGCCTCCGTCTGAACTGCAGGAGCCTAATTGATTAAGTGCGGACGAGGGCTAGGTATTGTAAATGAGGTGACAGTCAAAGACTTAAAGACGCATGCGGGAGTTACAGTAGCTTGCCGAAGCATTGTTAGTGGAAGTCTCACACAGGGCAAATAGGGAGGTTTTGTAAGCTCAGATGCCTCCATGGTCTGCGACTTGAAAAGAAAAAATAAGGCACAAGGAGGCTATTATTCACAAACACAAATCAGGCCTTCATCAGGGGAACAGAACTAAATCAGATTTTTACCCCTCATCAGACCTCAACGTCCATGCCATCTTTGTTAGCCCCTACATGTCATTCTCATCAGAAGTGCCTCCTCTTCTGGTTGTGGTGCTAGCCTGCGTGCTAATGCCCTTAAGCAGCTGAGACAGATAAATCAGTCTCATCCTGCCGCCGAACTGGGGTCTGTGACATTTGACAGTCTTTTATAGCGCAGAACGAAACATGTCTGTGTGCTGCAATTCAATTGTGCTGTATCGATTTCTGCCCCGTCCGTCATTATTCCCCCGGCCTGATTGACAGCTGAAAATTGGTTACGTTAAGTATTTCATATGTTATAGCGGCTGACATTTGCTTGCCTGCACCTTGTGTCAATATTGTTGGAGAGCTCGGCAGCTTTATGAGAGAGCATTATACACTGAGTGTGGCTTTTGTGTGATGTCCCAGTGTTTTTCCTGACATAATTTAAGATATATTAAAAAAAACGCAGCCAGCATCTTTCTGCCTCTCAAAGGTGTTTAATGCCAATATTATTGTCTTCCTACAGAGGAGCATGTATGCTTATAATCGAGATGCCCTCCTCCCTTCCTGCCGTCACTATCAGCAAGCTTATGTTTAGGCATAAGATGGACGATGACTGTAAAATTGAGCCTCAGTGATTGATTCGTGTCGCGGCTCTGCGCAGGATGTGAGCGCTGAGCGCCTCCCCACCCGCCGTACTGCGGGATTGGCACAACCCCATTATCTCTCCTCCACGAGGAACTGTTGATATTATCTGTCACAACTTAATGTTGACATATGTTGTATTCATATTATACATGAGAAAATGACCCCATACATGCATACATACATATATAAAACTGCATTTCTCTAGTTTTTATGAGCTGTCTTGTATTATTGCGTGAATTGATTTAATTTGTAGACCAGATATTTCTAGATGTCAAAATTGCACAAGACACTTCCATCTGTTTTTTACTTGAGTAACTTTTTCAGTTTGTAATAGGCCATAGGCGAATGCATTTAGTATTTAGTAACAGTTTAGTTAGTAATGAAAAAAGCACATGTATATATACTGTAGATATACTATTCAAATATATATATATATTTATGTGTATAGTATGTACTCTAGTTTACTTGTAATATATTTTTTTAGATGGTTAAGTGTATAAATGTTATTTTAATATTGGATATCTGAGCAGAGACAGAAGCTTTGGTCCGGTTAATGGCTTCTTTTGCTTGTCATCTTCGGGCAGGTGTGTGGCAGATGGGCCACTGTGTTTGTCAGAAGTAAATTGTAAATGTTTAGCTCTGTGCTCCTGTGCAGGTGTCTGTCCCTCAACATTCAGCCAGACAGTCTTCACTGTTTCGCCCTCATCCTGCCACATGTCAACATCAGCGACACACACCGGACCGGCCTGCCTCACAAATCAATATGTGTATTTCGTAAATATTATCCCAGAACTGGATAGTCAACAGTCGCCACTTATTTGATGCTTGGAATGTTTTCCATTGTTGTAACTCCACAGATATAGTGTCTTTAAGACTATTACGGATTAGAAACCCAATTTTTGTAAAACAATGTTATGTAAATGTTTATAGAAATAGTCCTTTTTAATCGATCTATCTTTCTGTCTGGAATGCGAAACAACATTGTATAAAAATTATACAATATTTTCGTTCTTTAGATGAGAAAGCATTGAACTCTGCATGAACGACCAACACCAGGGTACAAGTGGATAATCTTGAACAGGCATAGGTGGAGGAAACATCAGCGAACATCACAAATTACTTTAATACATATGCTTCCTGTCCACTAAAGGGTGTGTGCGATGAAAGATTAAAGTATACTCACAAGACTGACCTAACGTGTGGTCAGTAATCTTGGCTTTCAGTCCAGGAGCAGAGTGCTGGAGATGCTATCTTAGGTAATCCATGGATTAAGTACTCACCCATCTAATGGCACCCAGTGAGCAAGACAGCTTTTTAGAGAAAGTCCAAAAGCCGCTTGGTCAATAGGCCATATACATTTAGTTTGAGGGAGGTCTGTTTTTTCCCCGTACGCTGAACCAATGTTGTTTTAAAACCTATTGTTCTTCGCCATGGCACTAAAAGTACAAAACAAGCCTGGATTTGTCTTGACAAATCTTGTCATGACAGCTTTTTAAATTATTAAGTCTGTCCCTCTTCCCTCAAGTCTCCTCTGGTTTTTCTTAGACTTACAACATTTGTGATCACAAGCTCAGATGTCTTCATGTATTTTGCTAAACAGTAGTGATGGAATAAAGAAGGTCTGTTTAACTGCACAAGGAGATGGTCAAATGAACTCCAGTTGTCCAGTATTTGTAAAATAAAGTTACTGATGCATGAACTAAAGATTACCAGAAAAAAAGAGGCTTACTATATTAGTATAACTGTATTATAATTTATTATGGCGTCTGGTGGTCGAGACTCCATGACTGCGCTTTAATTGATATTTATTTGGTATGTAATCAATCATTGCTAGATATTTTTTAAATTAAAAAAAAAATTCTTCTATTAAATAATCTTGCTTTGCTTGACTGGATTCACATGACCTTGCCATGATCAATTTTTTTGCTGGGAGATATGAAGCTCTGTGGTATATATATACACTGTTCAACTCCCACTCCAAGACGCAATCAAAAATGACAGATGAAAATTCAGTGTGTTTCACCTGTCTCATAATCCCTGCAGCTGTTCAGAGAGAGACGGTTTGAGGTTCAGTGGCTTCACTTTTGCAATAAGTGCATGCACTTTAAAAGTTTGATTCACTTGGAAGCAAAAAAAAAAACATTGTAAATGCTTTAGTGTGTTCTAGCCGGTTTTGTTGCACATAACAGACCTTCTGTAGATAATGTGGTTTTGTTGAGCATGAATATATTTTATTATATATTAAATATTTGCACCTGTTTTTAAAGTAGTTCACCCAAAAAATAAAATTCATGTTGTTCCAAACCTGTATAGCTTACTTTGTTTCTGTAAAACACAAAATAATATATTTTGAGGACTGTTAAAACATTATTTTATGGGCAAAAAGCACATTCATCAAATTGCTTTCTATTATTTCTTTACTGAAGAAAGAAACTCCGGTTTAAGATGGCATACGAGTGAATACACTGTCAGAATGGTATATTTATTTACTTTTTAACTCTAACTTTAATCCATTGAGTATTTTGTTATGAATTGTGTCATGCATACTTAGATAAACACTGTAACTGTAACTCAACTGAAACTGCAAATTATGACTTAATGGTGTCTTGATTAAATATGTGCACGTTTTAATAATTCAAAGCATAGTTTTGAGCATCATCAAGCCTCAAAGCATCATAGGGGAAGTTCTGACAAACACATTTGTACGATAACTTCAAGCTATGCTAAATATATTGTTTGGGTTTGGTTCAGTCGCAGCCTCAGCTGAGCACCCAAATATTTAGTGTGAAAGCATCTCGCATGATGTCTCAAACACAAGAAGCCTTAGTTCGGCTTCGGTCCCGAATCACATGAATAATTGCACTGTTCATTTTCCAAACGGGGATTATGATGAGGGCCTTTGTGGAAAATGGAGGCTTACATTAAGGGTCTTTTAGAGATCAATAAGCCAGAATAAAAGCTCTTGGAAGCAGAGAGGATTGAAGGGTATGAATGTGACTACAGACTGCAGCAGGCATGGGAGGAATCCTAGCCAGGGAGGGTCACCTTGGGATGCGGCCGCGCTATCGGGAATTGCGCCGGATAAGCATATCAAAGCCGAGCTCCGTGTCAATGCAGGAGCTGACGTAAGGTCTCCTTCGTGCTGCAGGAGCTGCCACTGGCCTCTCCTCTGATCTCCACCACCGCGTTGCTGCAGCCTCATAGTTCAAAGCAATATTGATGCCTGAGCTAGTCACAAGGCCTTATTAAAGGATGCCGAACCGTCACCTGCCTCAATGACTGGTTACCTCTGCAATAATGAGAACCTTATGACGCTGAGAACTCTGACTTGAAAGGTGAAGCATAAATTGCTGCTCTTTTGCATCATGTTTTTCTCAGTCACATGATTATTTCTGTGAGACAAAACCATGGCGGTGACCATGTGATGGTGTGCTAGTCTTAAACCGCATGGTTCCTCCTTGAATCCTTCTCCCCCACAGAAGTCTTATCGTTGCCAACAAACCGGCCCGAGAGCGGACAGGAAGACACATCGTGAGAGACGAGGATGAATCGGCTCAGCCAGACTACCGCAGTCCCACACTGCGTTGTGGTTGAATAGGTTTAATTCTGCAATAACATAATCGGCATAGTGCGATATTTCAAAGCTGATTCAAGCTGAACGTTTATTTATGGACCTGTCAGGACTTTTGATATCCACTACTCCTTTGTCAAAACCTCCCACTGCTCAGAGGAAAGCTTGGCTCTGGAACGCTGCTCGAGGACCACAAGGCATTCTTGCCTCGGATGAATGAAATCCTCCTTTTCTGCGGTTTTTAGCCAGCCATATGGCATGTAAAGCTACCCTTGTGGGACTCGTGTTGTGGTCTGTTGTCTAATGCTTCCATCAGAATAAACATTTTGACCATCTCCAACTTCAAAAACACACTGAAATTAATTCCTACGTCTCAAGGACTGGCAAACCAATACCCACTTTTTTTTTTTCTCTCTCTCTCTCTTTTTTTTTTTTTTTTTTTAATCGCTCCCCATCATTGATTCTCATGTCAGCCATTCATATGCGTCACATTGAGAGGAATTCAACGCATTCAGATTTCCTTAACGTACATAAGGTATAAAACTAGAAGTTGAATCAATTTGCAAAATGATCCGTTACAAGCACCACAAAAGGAATAATGCCTTATACACAGAGGCACACACACTCACTCATTCTGAGACAGTCTCTAATCCAGCGATTGGTTTTACCTTATCACAGAACTTAAAGGAGTGTACTCTTCTAAGCTGCTGGATTGAACCTCTGTTCGATACAGGTTTGCAAAACTGAATCTGTTGAGCCGCAAAGATTTGATATGGGTATTTAAAGCTCTGCGTGGTATTAACCGAGAGCACAACAAATAGCCTCCTTTAAACCAACTCTCTCTACCCTGACCAGCCCGGATGCAAATGAAACTAAGCTCGTAGTGGATTGAGGAGGTCGACAGGAGGGAGATGGGACTTATAACGTGCGTGTACGCACATCTGTAGCCATGATGAAGTGCGTGACCCTCGGTAGAGCCCTGTGACAACTGTGTTACCATGGAGTCCTATCCGTCCCTGTCGACCCGCGGCAGTGTGTTTTCCTGCCTTTTCCATCTGCCTCTCTGCTCGTGTTAAAGACCTCAGCTTCCAGGCTAGCTCGAAAGGGAAAGCGCCTTGTAAAATGAGGTGAAATTGTCCTGATGTTTATGTTGCTCCTTCCTTTGACAAATATTGTACTACCACTGTCTAGAATTTCATACAAAGGCACAGTTATCTGCTCCACCATAACAAATTTGGTTCTCCTACACACCAAACTCTGATAGCGGCCGGCTAAGTGAAGCTGCACATAAAACAAGCTCCTCTCATAAATTCATTACGCTTGTACAAACTCTCCTGAGTTATCACAGTGTACGTCAGGTCCGTCTCTGCATATCGTCTGTGGAATATTGCACTACGGAGACATTATTTGTCAGATTTAGCACGAACCCTAAAATCCCTGTGGCTGAGTGCATATTTCAAAAGATGGAATTGAAATGAAATTGAAAGCATGTTGACAATGGAAGACTACAGATGAGGGTGGGAGAAAGGGAGTGAGACGCAGAAAGAGACGGTCTCTGGATATGTCAGATTATGTGACGTGATAATAGAAAACACTCAGTGGTGTGTCCAGTGTTACATGTGCCAGCAGATGTTTTCTTAGGCTGCGGTGTCAGTGCTGCTTATTCAGATGCGTTCCAGCTCCTCGGCAGTGCAGAGAGATAGGATAATTCGCCGCTCCTGATGTCTATTTGCTGTGGCCGACTCACAAATGGCGCACCGCTTTAATCGATTGCAGATATCCCGTACAGTCTTATGCATACACTCACACACCTAAATTAGCAAACGCATGCCAATCCTCTTTTGTCTTACTTTGAGATCCTTGTTACGAAATGCAATCAAATGCATTATTAAAAGGTTAAGACCGTCAACAATTATAGGTCAACAGATTTCATTATAGCCCATGGCATAAAAGAGCGATCAAATATGATTATAAATTAAATAAACAATAAGAGAATGTAATTATGTTTTTGCCTGGATTTGGATATGTCAAAATATAACTAGCCGAGAAGGTGCGATTTAGGTTACATACATACGAGTGTGTACGAGCGTGTGTGAGTATGCATGAAAAGAGAAAAGACGGCAGGGTAGTTCTTCTCTCCTGGGTGTGGTGAGCTTTATGGCTTTGGCGTACAACTTTAAAGACTCCTGAGCCTTCAAATCCACGGATATACTCTTAAACCACCAGGGAGGCCTATTGTTTCAAATGCCTTCCCAATCAGCTTGCCAAACTCCACATACGTACACACACTAATACAGACTCATTCTTCTTCTTCTTCTCTCTCATTACACGACTGAGGCGTGTACGAGGCAGGTTTGGGCGTCACCTTGTCTCTATATGCACTAGCCCTCACAGTAATTATTTTCTCAGACAATTACTTGTAGGAACTGAAAGATTACTGGAGAATGAGAACCAAGCCTTTGGACGAATCTTTAGTTTGCTAATTAGGCTTCGGAAGATTAAGAGAAATGTATATGTATGTTTTTCATTTGGAATTAAGTGCAGTGTTAAATCGAGAATCCTAGTGTCTTTTATTACATTTTGGCATGAGCTACGTCTACCAATATAGCTTCTGGATTTTGTTTGTATGTGTATATACATATATGTGTATATATTCCACACTGAAAAAGCTTTGCAGCCTTGACATCATGTTTTTGTTTTTTTTGCTGTGTGGGCAGATCTACCATTCACGTCAAAACCAAAACCTTTTCATTAATCTTTCATCAGCCGTTATTTAGACTGTCTCCGGGTAAAGGTTGTATTTTTCCTGGTGTGGGAAGCTGATATAACATGCATGGTTGCAAAAGTGTTCTGTACTTGAGGAAAAGGCCTTCATTTAACTTTATGAGCTGATGGTTAAGAAATCTTGTTAAAAGAAATTATACTGTTATAGTTTTACTAGCTGTTGATTTAGTTTAAGCATGGTTCTTGAAGAAGTAATTCTTAATATATATATATATATATATATATATATATATATTTACATGTCTTTATATTTAATATATATATATATATAATATTTTAATTTGATTATATTTCATACTCTCATGCTAATAACTAAATCCTCCTGAAAACAAATATTCCAAAACCATTGTAACATTCTGTGTCATGTCAAACCAATTTCACTGTAATATGTCTCCCTTGCTGCTCGCTCTGAAATCAAATGAACGGTGTGAGCAAAGGAAACTGAGCCATACATATTGAGGTGGATTGGAGCGGATTAGTCTAGGTCAGTTTAAGCTGCATTATAACGTCCTCTATCTCATATACCTGTGAATTGCTCTGTTCTACTGTCACACTCAAATACTCTATAGCTCTATTTCTGTAGCCGGTATTGGCTAGGGGCAAATGTCAGTCATGAGTGAGTGGTTTCACGTAGTCTGAGGGGTAATTTATTTCACCTAACATGTGGTGTGGCGAGCTAGCGTTCTGCTTGGCTTTTAGTAAAAAATATTACTTCCTTCTTTTAAGTGCCTGCCTGCCAAAGGATTGAGAAGCACACGCTTTAGTTGTTTTGGTGAATCCCTGGCACAAAGTATGTGGGTCTGCAAAATACAGGAGCTGTGGTCGTTAATATGCACGGGGAGCTCACTCGCTGACGTGGATAAAAAAATAAACAAAGGGATAAACTGATTCAGACTGAAATGATCAGGTGGTTTAATGAACGTATAGTCAACTGTCTGGAAAAGGAGCAACAAATGTTCAGACCACTTTAGGTCCGCTTAATCTGATATTGTCTAGAGCTTACCTGTCTTATTGTTCATAATTACCTCTAATGGACTCGCAGACGCTTGTGAAGCCCAGCTTTAGGGTGTGGGTGAGATTTGAGCTGTTCATTGTTTCAAGAGTTGGAATGTTGCTTCATTTGTGGCTTTTGTTTGCCTAGACGGCAAGACCACCACCTTCCTCATAGCCATTTGTAAACATTAGGCTTGACTCTTCTTGAGATGATTTTTTTAAGTGATTCTTAAAATGTAAGTTGCTAGTATTTAATAAGCAAGCTTGGTGCATTTTGTCTCATTTTATTTATTTATATGTGTATTTCGAATTGATAGCTCTGGATAGTTCCACAGGGAAACACAAATAGGGAATAGCTAAAGTCTTTTCTAGGTCAGTTTATACTCTAAAACTGCCAGTGACACATTGCTGGCTTTCAGACAGAATGCAGTGCCACACAATATTAAGATTTATTGTAGGACGGTTAGCCAAGATGTTTTAGGATGAAAATGATTCAGTTCTCGAAATATCCATTCCAAGAAATCAAATTAAGGTTCTGTGAATTGAGATATTTTGTCACTAATTTCTAGATTATACCATCTAAAAAATACATTTGTTTAATTTATAAATTCCCCCCTTTATTTAAGAATAGATTTGTTTTTCCGATTGAATAAATATATGCAATAAATGTAAAATGCAATTCTAAATGTTAAATAATTGATTAATTGTTTTTATTCGTAAAACCAAAAATATCATAATATTAAGGGGGTTTGAATGCTGTCAAAATCATTGTCAGAAATTGTCAGATGTTGTTTCAGCTCAAACATGTTGTGCATTTTTCTTCTTCTTTTTATAAATAACTAATGCAATTTATTAGGGTGGAACTACTTAATAAAGTATAATAATAATGAAAATAATTTATCATTGTTATTTTTATGATTGTGGAGGTTTTTAATAAATCATCAGGAAATTGCGTGGATACCAAATTTACACCAATACGATTACGGTAAATTTAATTCTAACATTTATAGCCTCACGTTATCATCCAATCCATAACGGTAAATTAACTCTCGGATTACTTATAATAATATTACAGTTGTCACAGTTCAGATCCTGAACGCTTAGTATCGTACTGTGTCGTTATACAGACGGTCAAATAGGCTGGTGTCTGATTAACTGAAAACTGAGATGAAAATACGTAGGATATCTGTGCGAGACCCCTTCAGAAGGCGCGATCTGCCCTCTGCTGGACAAATCATCACACGATTTAACCCCACAGCTTTAATTGCTTGGGGAAAAATCGGACAGAAGTGCTCTCCAGAACATCATAATTAATTAAATAAACACAACACATGTGGCGCAGAAAATGCCGCGTAACTTGCCACATTAAATTTGCAACGAGACGAACGAGTATGACAGGTTGCATTTATCTATATTTTGGGATTTAAAATAAAACATTGACTAGATAGATAGATATTGAAAGATAGCATGTAGATATAGATAGTTAGCATGCATTTAGAAAAACTATCCGTTTTCCGAAACATGGAAATCGTCTGTTTTTTTCACGAAGGCTTGTAACGAATCTCTGCTGTATTTAATCACACATTTCTCTGTGAAATAACGCTTAATAGTCACGGGGGATATTGTTCCAGCTTAACGGACAGGTGTCAGTAAAGCACAGGCTGATTTGAAGTTATATTTCATTAAAGAAGAGCATCCGTTGCGAGGCTTCACGAATTTCCTCTCCATCGCTCTGCGTCGAGTCTTTCCTCATCGTCTCTGGACTTAAGTGTAGGCCACTTAACTATCTAAGCTTCCGCAGTGATCAGTCCATTTATCTGGGATTATTGCAGTGAATTTACTGTTTGGTTTCCTTCCAGCACCCAAATGTCAAGTCCAAAGTCATGTGTGCAGTAGCTTTACCGCGCAAGAGCCGCGCAGATCCCCCGAAAGCTGGTAGCAGTTGATCTTTGGATAGAGCATGAAAATAAATAAATCCTCTTTAGCAGATCAATATTCATCCCCTTTAATGCGGGAAGTGAAACTGCTGGATTTGAGCTGGTAATTCTGATGAACAGCTAATCGTTGAAAAACAAGCAGGAGGGCTTTGCCATCCACAGCAGATACTTACACACGAGGAGATGTGTAAGAGAAGCACATCTTCTGGCCTCCAAGAAAAAAACAAGAATCAAATGATCGAAAGTGTCTGTAATTCACATCCTTCAATTAACAATTGGGTGCTTTTTTTCTTTCGGGTGTTAAGACAAAATACGCATTACGTACTTAGACCGACGTAGTGAATAATTTTTTTTTTAAATTGTCATGAAAAAAAGAATCATGAAAAAGTGCGTTAATTTACTTTTATATATAAGATGTAATACATTATGAATTCTAAGTATGAATAGGCCTATATTTATTATAAACCGATTAAATAGTTGAGACAGAATTAAGTAGAATGATGATATGATAATTTTAATGCCTTATGTTCAATGAAAATGCTCATGAGCTTCTTCTCTTTT
>JAUCNO010000460.1:3803737-3822543 GCA_032353835.1 Enteromius viviparus
CCCCCCCCCCCCCCCCCCCCCCCCCCCCCCCCCCCCCCCCCCCCCCCCCCCCCCCCCCCCCCCCCCCCCCCCCCCAGTGTCCGAAGTTTCTGTTGAAACCATCAGTATTTCCGCTGGCGTTGAGGAGGGATTAGCGTCATTAGAGCGCAGCGCTACTCTCACCGTCCAAAAGCAAACAAACAAGAAAAGAATTTCCATACACACAGCTGCCGCCCCATTCCACCTTCCCCGGGTTACCCGCTGCAGTCACGCAGGTACTAAACCACAACTTCTCTGTAGGCAACATCAATCCGCAGTCAATTGTTACGGTGCACCTGTATGTTGCTTCTGATCTCGGCCCAACCCTGCCGGTGCAAGCACACCCTCGCCTCTTGGAAGCCATGTATGCGAGAGGTTATGTGGACTTACATGTGCTTTCAACTCGGGCACAGAGATGGATATGAATGCCCGTGCGAAAGCGCCGTTCGGATAAATAAAGAACGGGCGGACGTTTTCTCAGCGGCGAGCACGCATTGTGCGGCGGACAGCTAGAGCACAGCAAACAAGCCCTGGAAAACAGAGGGATCAATTTAGCTGAACAAACAATCTTTCATGTAATGATGGCTACTTATCCATTTATGTCATGTCTGAGCCAGTGAGCGGCTGCGTTTCGCCTGACCATTATTCGCACCACTCTCAGCCCTAGATGCATCACACAACTTCCCAAAGTGTGCAAAAAATGCATTTGTGCGTTTTAGTTCAAATAAAAGCTTGTTCATTCAAATATTAAAAAATATACAAAATGTTAGCGCACATAACGTATGTTTAGAAACAGATGAAGCTATGATTCACATACTGTAAAAGATAAAACAGATAGCAGTCGCTGATTTCTTTATTTGTTTCTGAATGAAAGAAATATAGCTGTTAGTATAGTGAAATAAGTCATAACAAATATATTTTTCCCTGTATGTGTGCTTTCATATCTGGCTTTCATTATATCTGAAAATGTTCAGTTATGGAACAATGGTACTTTTACAGAAATATGTGACCCTGGAGCACAAAACCAGTCATGTGTTGCACAGGTATATTTGTGGCAATAGCCAACAATACACTGCATGGCTCATTTTTCTTTTACGCCAAAAATCATTAGGATATTAAGTGAAGAACGCATTCCTCAAAGATAACATATCTACTGAAAATATATAAGAACTTTATTAGGACAACTTTAAAGGTGATTTTCTCAGTTGTCTCAGGTATTGTTCAATCCTAATAAACCATACATCAAGTGTATTTATTCCACTTTCAGATGACCCATTATGACTGGTTTTGTGCTCCAGGGTCACATATATTTTTATTTCCTATTTATTAATAATACTAAGCCCATTCTGTAAATCTAAACTGAATGACGTAAATCCATTGAATGAAAAATAAACTAAACACTACGCATTTTATTTGGCTTTTGGGCCAAACGAGCATAACCTCATTTGTACGTTTTTTTTTTTTATAATAAATGTGTAAATCATACTGTTGCTTGTTTACTCCTGTTTACCTCCATACTTCAGATCTATTCAAACTTGTTGGGATACTGAGTGCACAACAACAACAAAAAAGACAGCCCATGGCAGCGCCTGCAGGCTCTGAGTGCGTCAAACCCAGTGCATGATGGATACACAGTGCCATCCTCTGGCTGGAAAGAGTCTGATCATCTGATTACAGTCAGTCACCAGTTTGCTGCTTAAACCTTTCAGCTACATGTGTGATATAAGTGCTGAGAAGATATATGAAATAGTGATAAATATACAATTACATATATAGATAAATACATACATTAAATAGATACATCAATTATATAGTGTATAATTTACAGAAAATAAAGAATATCCAGTGTATTTTCATATGATGCCCAAATATATATACATATTATATATATACATATATATATATATATATATATGTGTGTGTGTGTGTGTGTGTGTGTGTTTGTGATTATATAGGGAAAAATATTAATTAATTAGTTATATATTTATATGTTTATATTATTATTATTTTATTACTATTATTTTTAGTATTAACACTTTGTGTTCACAAAAATATTTTGTTCATATTACACAAACTTCACAATAAATATTGTTTTGTAGTTCAATTTAAACATTCTTTGATGTGCTCCAAACAAACAAATAAACACATGTTTTGTATTTAAGATTGTAAGTTTAAACAATCTTTGAAGTGTTAAAAACATTAAGCTAAATACACTTTAGTCTAAATAAATATTGTTTATTTTAAAGCTCACCTTAATCAGAAGCTACATTAACTATTTTTGACACCTATTTTTAGCATTATTTTATAATTAATGCTAAATATTAGTAATATTTTGATTATAAATTGATATACTTTGAACTAAAAAGATCTTCTAAATCGACTTATACAAAACACTTGAACGTAGCCTGAAGGAATGTTGCTGGTACAATCCGATTCAACAGAGCATGATATAAAGAAGCTAGTATATAAAGAACAATTTTAAGCTGAACAAAAAGGATAGGACTAGAGAAGCTGTTCTGCTCGCACCTTGAACATTTATAAACAAAATACGGGTCCTTCAGTGAGTCCTTGGTCTGATTTAGGCAAATACACATATAATATGTCTGAAGCATTTTGTCTGGGTGATGTTACTATTCATCCAGGCCATTTAATTAACAATGTGGGAATAAAATGTGATCAAATATTACATGTTGTTCCACAATGACTTAACCTAAATGGAAACTCATTAACGAGTGATGTACTTAAAAGAGATGCAACTTCTTACACGCTCAGTTTCAATAGAGTCGGACATTAGCATGTAGGCTGAAGCCATCGTATTACTAGAGCAGCAATAACGGTAACTACTTGTTTTTATAATCAACATTTCTCTCACTGCTTCTGCCATCTCAGAAGGATTCTTTCACAGAACATGCTTTTTCTAGCATCGCTTTTATCTGGAAAGGATGCAACGCACCAAACATGCAGTGAGAACTTCTGCACATATACACAGAAAAATACTTTAAAACAGTAAAAAAAAAAGGCTACAATTTGAAGAGTATAATGACTATATGTTGCTAATTGATTTTATTGTCTTTGAAATACGGTTAAAGTTTATTGTCAAATGCACTGATTAGCATTTATGGTAAACTAATAAGTATGTTTCTATTGAAATTTGCATGTTGTTTATTTCAATATATTTGTAATTACGCATTTAATTATGTGTTGAAGTAGCAATTTAGTACATTTAAAAATATATAAACTTATATACTTATAACTATACTTATAACTTATAACTAATGTGTGATATTGAATGGCATTATAGTTAAAATTAGAAGGTAAAATTAGGCTACATGTACTTTATTTTACAGGAACTAGACTTGACATATGAAAACACATATAATTACTTCTTTAAAGCACGACAAGAGATTATTAAAACTTAATAGTTCAAAGTAAAACTTTTATTTTGACATCACTAAAAATGCACCTTGTGTTAAAACACATAGCCATTAATTTAATTAATATATTATCTGCATTTTTAATACATCTTAATATAGTTTTACTAGTGCTATCAAACAATTAATCGTGATTAATCGCATCCGAAATACGTGTTTGTTCACACAATATATGTGTGTTTACTATGTCTCTATATCATATGTGTATATATGGCCAAATACACACACATTCAGTATATAATTTGATAATATTTATATGTATTTACATGTTTATAGTCATATAATTTATATTATAGGCTATTTAAAAAAATGTAATATATAAATATAATTTTTTTTTTTATATATAGATGCATGTGTATTAATATATATATATATATACACACACACTAAATATACACAGTGCACACACTATTATTTATTATGTAAACAAAAACTTTTACTTTTAATGCAATTAATTATGATTAATTTAGTTGAAAGCTCCAATTTTCATTGAGATTTGCACATTAAATGCAATTAATCAAAATTATTTATTTAATTTTTTTTTAAATAAGAACACCGTTTAACTTCATATACCCCAATTTTTCCAAAAAAACAAACAGTCATGTGACTCCAGGCCCGGTGGTCTGAAGCAGGAAGCAACTCAGTGCACTTGAGCGGCACAAACCCTCAGATTAACCGCGACTGACAGCTATGAATCGCTGTCACTCAACAAATCTGCAGCTGTTCACTTTACAAGTGTAAAAGTCCAAATTTAACCCTTGCTTACATGTAATTACTGCAGCTTTCAGGTAAAAAAAAGTGGATCTCATAGTCGAGGCTGCGGTGAGAGGAGCCACTGAGAAGCTGCCTTTCATCGTGCCAACACCGTCTGGAAGGCTTGGGCCCGTCTCTGTGGGTTTCTCGCTGCCCCGGCTTGTTATCCCTCCTGGCCCCCGGCCAACCGAAAGTGTGAGAGCCGCAGCGTTACTGTTTGCTACATTTCTCACAGTCGCTAATATCTTTCTCGTGTTGCGCCAGCGTCGTTGGAGGCCAAGAGATCTAGCCGGAGAGCGCAGACTGCAGGTGTTTGCTGACAGTCCTCAGGCATTCTTCTTTGCCATTTAGGCAGAAAAAAACAAGCGAAATTGAGTGGATTAAGACACATGCAGGTACTAACAGCCCCGAGAAGATATTTGACAGGGCACTTCACGCTAACTCAAGACGGGAGCTGCAGCCGCATGATACCACTTTCAAGGCGTTTTAGAGAACATGGACAAGACAGATGAAAGACCTGACACACATATTAGAAGCAAATTCCCCACTGTGGTTTACGCTCTGTGCTGTGACTAATGCTACAAGTATAAATCTTCAAAAATACATCACGGATTGACACACTGTATGTGTACCTTTAGCTTTAGCATGCCAGTAGGAAACATTCGTTTTAGATTTCTGAACAAATGCAATTATTGTAATAATCCAGTCAGAGTTTTGTATAAACAAAGAGTCAGTCTAGGGCTAGAGTATTTTAGGGTTAAATTGGGGTGATTGCTAAGGTATTGTGCAACCCAATCTTAGGTTCTGACAAATGTTTAACTCTTTCCCTGCCAGCATTTTTGATCACTTTCTGAATATTGTGTTGGATGGACACAAATAGGTTTTATTGTGCATTCTTTCTTACCAACACTGAATGTGGAAAGTTTTGTAAAACAAAGTTATTGATCAAAAAAGTAATAAAATCTGAATAAATCTCAGCTAAACTTTGTCAGGGGTTCATTAAAGCACCCAAAGCTTTACAGTCCCAAACCACTTCCTGGCTCACCATTTCATGTTACAAAATCTATTTTTTACATTCCAATTGTTTGTTTTTATACGTGCTTGATGGACCTTTATGACCATTTTATATTCTTTTGCAGGGTCACGAACATGACTCAAGCACTGCCTTTTATAAATGTTGCTAAAAGAACTGAAACTTTTAGACGTATGCCCATCAATGTCAGTTCCAGAACAGTGGACCAATCAGAATAACCCAGACGCTGGGCAAGTTTTGTGAGCTTTTCTTTGCAGTAGTAAGTAGAGTACCATGGCTATGGTAAGTACCCCTAAATCATACGCTCAGCTAGGCGTAAACAGATTGTACGAATAGGTAAGTATGAAATTGTGTGAATTTATACCAATTAAATAGCGCCTCCTACTGTATAACAGTGATTGCACTGAAAACTAGGAAATTATGTCATTGGAGGAAGAATGGTTAAGAAAAAGTAAGTACCCCTAAATTGAATGCTTAGCTAGCCGTAAACAGATTGTGCGAACAGGTATGTAAAAACTGTACAAATTCACAGTAATTCTATGTAATAGCACCTCCTACTGTATAACAGTGAAAGGTGGAAAATTCTGTCAATGGTAGGCCAAGAGTTAAGAAAAAGTAAGCCCCCATAAATCGTATGCTTAGCTAGCTGTAAACAGATCGTACAAACAAGTATGTACAAATTTATAGTAATTCTACGTAACAGCAACTGAACAGTGAAAAGGCCATAAGCAAATCGTACGAACAGTTACATGTGAAATTGTATGAATTTATACCAATTTACCACCATTTGCCAAAATATTAAATAAATACGAATTGCCTGTAGGTGTTGCTAGGTAATTTATAGGATGGTTGCTTAGCATCTCAAGCAAACACTCCGACATTCTGAGATCTCTATGCCTACGTTTACTAATTCAATTCTAAATTATTTCTCAGATCCAATATATTGTTTGACTGTTCACATTATTATTTTATTAATTGATTTATGATATATACAGCCTCTGTCAGATTCTAGTGTCAAACTAACTAGTACGCACAAAAGAACAGTGGGGCCTTTCGCACTGCTTTAGTTCCAGAGCTAAGAGTACAGTACTAAAGTACTATGAACTATTTCCCAGTACCATTTAAAAGAGTTGCATCCGCACCAACCACCAGTGGTTACTAAGAAGTGACGTAAGCCGGTCGACAGCAACATCCTTTGTGCGCAACATTCAACAAGAAAAAACTAAGAATAACAACATGAGTCACGATTGCCGGCTGTAGTGACTGAACTTGGACATGAACATTTATTAAAACAAACCAGAACAAACAAAGGAAAATGCAAAGAGCTATGCTAAAACACACAAGCGGACATGTAACGTTAACATCTGACAAAGATACAAGACATGGGGAGTGAATTTATACAAGGACTAATCAAACACACCTGGGTAACGACAGCTGGCAAATAATCAAACACTAATGACAGGGGCGGGGTTACAAACGATCAGAGCACATGGGGGAACAGAATAAAAACAAAACACAAGAGCACATGGAGCAGATATCAAAACATAAACACAAGCACATGGACAGATAAACAAACACAGAACACACCTAAGGCGTGACATAGCCCATCCCTTAAGGCGTGGATTCCAACCACGCAAAGGCACAAACCACAAGAAGAGAGGTGGCCTGGAAATGAAACAGTTCATCTATAGGGAGTGGGATGGAGGGTATCCGGGAGGTGTCTCTAATAACAGTCTCTGGCGGCCTCCCGGACAGCATAGTGTGCATGAAGACCCTTGGCGGCTCAGGCCTTTCAAAGAGCTCTGGCGGAACCACCCACCAGGACGGAGCAGACGGAGGGAACGCCCTCCATGACGTCGTAGTCATCCTCCAGTGTGGTGCAGATGGCGGGGAAGCCCACCTAGGCCGACCAGACCAGGACCATGCCCTACAAGGCCCACCAGCCAGTTTGTATGCCTTCCAAGGCGGGGCAGACGGCGGAACTGCCCACGTGGGCTTACCTGGCAGCTGAAACGCCCTCCAGGGCTTAACAGGCAGTGGGAACGCCCTCCGAGACGTCGTAGTCATCCTCCAGGGCGGAGCAGGTGGTGAAGGTGCTCACCTGGGCGGAATCAACAGAGGCGATATCCTCCAGGGCAGGGCAGACGATTGCAGAACCCTCCTGGGCAACGCAGACCAAGGCCAAGACCTCCTGGTCCGAATAGTCTGTAACATCATCCTCCAAGGCGGAGCGGGCGACGGAGAGACCCACCTTGGTCGAACAGTCAACCATAGTGCCCTCCTGGGCCAAACAGTCCATATTAGTGCCCTCCTGGGCCGAACAGTCTCAGACAATGCCCTCCTGGGCCGAACAGTCTCAGACAATGCCCTCCTGGGCCGAACAGTCCATAATAATGCCCTCCTGGGCCGAGCAGGCTGTGACTGCACCCATGGGAACCAAACCGACATAAGGACCTCTCAATCTGTCCAAACAGTGACTCAGAGGCCTCCATGAGCTGTGCAGCCACCAACGGGATCTCTGGAGATTCATGTATCGTTTCACGATAATGGACATGGAATGCCGACAGATAAGTCAAGCGATTAAAAGAATGGAAAGTCAGCATACATTTACGTCACTGATAGTTCAATGTTAGACCCTACTCTGAAGTAGGAGCTAATTTAGTTCCTCCAGACAGAGTTCCTGAAACTAAAATCATTCCTCGTTTCTACGGTGAAGAAAAAGGGTGTACTCACACTAGGCATGGTTGCTGGGAACAGTAGATGTGGATAGTAATTTTGAGTCATTTGGTCCGCGGTGGTCCACAGCCCTCTTACAGCTTATTGTTCAACAAACATTGCACCTCTGCCGTAGACCAAAGCGACCCTTTCTCCGCTATGTTTGCTTTGGAGCGTCGCAAAAACGTGACGTCACTCACCCTGTTCCGTGCTCCAGCACGGTTAGCGCTCACACTACAACCGCGCCCGAGTCCAAGTGAACCATGCTCTGGCACACCTCTTCCAAGCGGGCTAAGGACGGCTAAATGTACCGCGCCCGAGCACGTTTCGTAGCACTCAGACTAGTTAAACGAACCGCACCCTGGCATGGTTCAAACTGCCTAATGTGAGTACACCCCAAAAAGTCAAAAAGTGGATAGTACCACAATTAGTTTGGGTACTATGAAATAGATCCTGCGGTGTGAAAGGCCCAACAAGACAGATGACAGAGAGGACATGGAGGATACTAAAATCAGCTTTCAAGCATAAGTTCATTAATAAGCTGATTGCTGTGGAAGCCTGTGAATTTGTTTCCAGGGGATAAGGAGTACTAATAGAGCTAGTTTTCCCTTCAGTTCTGCATGTATAGAGCTGTCACTATAATACTTATACCTCACTGTCCCTTCACTGACTACGGTCATGTCTGCTTTTCATTTTAAAGGTGCAACTGAGAAACAGTTGAAAGTGGCTCAGAGCAAGGGGGGTCCCTGATTCATGATGGGGGAGATGTCTGTGTTACATAGCATGCTGTGAATTTGGAGGCGGGGCTATCAAGATGGGGTGTGATCCTTTGGGAGAGGGGTGTGTCTTTTTTCGGTAATTACAAATATCAACAGTATTCCTCTGAAATTGCTTACTAAATCTTTAACCTAGTGACCAAAGAACTAACAGTGGGTAAAATCTTTGGAGTGACTCCCATCAGCATAGAATTTTGATGAATGTGTGTCTAGAGTGGCATAAAAGTCGGAAGAATGCTGAAATTACTGTTCAGACTGAGGTTGTAGGGTTTTGAATGGTCACATAAAGGCTTGTGGTCTAAATATAGCCTGTGATAGTCCAAGATAGTCTCACAAGCAATTCATACATATTCGTACGAGGTGCCAAATTTGTGCCAACTCGCACGATTTCGTAAGATTTGTCTAAAACCACGTGATGGGTAGGTTTAGGGTCGGGGTTATGTTTAGGTTATTCATACAAATTCATACGAATTGGCATCTTGTAAAATCCGTACGATTTAGAATATGGTCGTAGAGTGAGGTCGTACAAATTTGTACGAATTAGCCACCTCGTAAAATATGTACAAATTGCTGTGAGATCAGGTTGGATATTCTGGTTCCTACAAGACTTTGATAGTTGCAGCAAATGATGCATGATTTCACCAGCTTTTTTTTTTTTAATTAAACAGTGAAATTGTTTTGTTAAATTGCTAAAATTATACAAATGTCAGTCATGTGTGCTTCCTGAAATCAGAACAGTTTTGTCACCTTGACATTTGACAACAACAACAAAAATGTTACTAATTTTAATGGAAAAAAAAAACATTTTGAAAAAATGAAATTTTTCAATTAATTATTGCATAAATTAAGAAATCTGGAGGAAAAACAGTGACCCAAATATATCTTCAAAACAGCTTGAGAGCAAGATGTCCATATTTTCTTATTACCAATCCACTCAACAGCCGCCTTTATAGTTAACTTATGGTATTATCTTATCTTACACATGCAAAACCTGTCTTCACCATATATGATTTAAGCTGGTGAACTTGGGCAGGTTTATCAGCACGAGAGGAGAAACAAAAGACTTCAAGCAGCTTGATTCTGACAAGCTTTCTTTGAGTGGGGTTCAGTTCCAGGTCTTGTGATAACATTCACAGCAACACCTGGACACTTCAAGGCATCAAACGCCCACATACAGATCACCTAACAAAACGCAGCTACTCAAAGCTGCTCAGGTTCACAAAGTCTTAAAAATAAATGGTGGTCCAAACATATAATTCATTTTTTAACAAACAAAAAAAGACCAAAGTAGAGTGATAAAACATTTCTAAAATTCTAAGAACAAGGTAGGCCTATATTACATCTAAAATATAAGTTGGATTCTTGATTTTTCCCAGTTTTAAACAGCTATCCTCTTCATTACTATTGTTTATACCAGGTTTAGACATTAAAACAAATCATAAAGGGCAAATAAATGGTGATAAAATCCAATGAGGAGGGATTTAAGGTGGGACCAACTGTAAGCCATAACTAGAAATAAGAAAGTCAGAAACAATTGAATTAAAACAGCACCAATGACCCAGAACACCCCAGAAACCACAGAGTAATGCCCTAGCGACCACAATGAAGACCCTAACAATCATACAGAAACACACCAGCAACCACCCAGAACCAAAACCATAAGACCCTGGCAACCAAAACAAAAAGGGTCTGTATGCATCCCAAAAAACTACAAATTACAATTACTACAAGTAAAAAAAAAAAAAAAAATTAAAAAAAAGTTTTTTGTTTGGTAATAATTAAGAATTCAGTGTGATTAAAAATGCAACATTCAGCATTCTAGTTTGGGACAGCCAACACAGATATGCTGTAGATGGAAATGGGCTGTTCAGTGACATCACTCTGAAACTGTCATCACTGTCTGAGGAGACCACACTCCATTTTTGCCCATTACGTGAGAGCATGTATGACAGACTGCCTGCCAAACCCTGTAATCAGTGGTCCCTCTTTACCACCATTAGTGTGTTGTGATAGCCACGCAGCGTTTTGAGGCTTGTCAGCTTGGTATCCCCTCAAGCTACGACAGGTCTTTTGTGGAAATGAGGCACGTCTAAAGCTGCAGTCGGTTAAATCCCGGCAGACAAGGCCTCTACACTCATACTCCCTATAAACAAATAATTCACAAAACCTCCAATGATTCCTCCCATTTACTGACCTGTTTTGAAAGTAAAGGTGATACGATGATGTCCTTGAATTGTAAAGAAAACGTAGGTGAGATTTGGTCATTATATTTTTTTTCCCTAGTCAGTTAAATGTAAACCAACCTCTAAACTGATTTCATTGGTCAACTGGGACACACGATAATCTGTCAGTAGTAGATCAGATCCATTGCAATCCTGATCATGATCTTATGGCAATTCATACATATTTTACAAGGTGGCTAATTCGTATAATTTTGTATGAGCTCACTTATACGAATTCATACAATATTTGCTAAATCGTACATATTTTACGAGTTGCTAATTCGTATAAATTTGTACGAAGGACCTTCACCTATCCCCTCCCCTAAACTTACCTGTCACTGGGGTTTAGACAAATCTTACAAAATCGTATGAGTGAGGTCGTATGAATTTCTAAAAATTTGCCTCCTTGTAAAATACGTACGTATTGGTAGTGAGACTGTGTTGTATGAATGAATAAATATTATGGCTGGATTAGATCAGATTTTAAATTAAAAAAAGGTTCTTTACAAGCCTCCGCAAAATGACGCTCCTCAATTTTTAAAACAGACAACTTAAAAGACTTTTCCACGTGTCACTGATGCAATGTCCCGAAGTAATTGTTTTCCCACTTTCCTGACAAATAATTTGTTACACTGCGCACGCGTGAAATGCGTTAAAAAAAATTACGTAATTAACGACAAAAACATAATTAATGCCTTTAACGTGTTATTTTTGACAGCCCTAATATTAATATTACTTTAAAATGTGACTTTTTGTAAATAATTTTAGTTTCGAATTTTGGTATAGAAGAGATGCAACACAGTCTTATCATGCAAATTCGTACGACCTCACTTGAACGATTTAGTCCAATTGGTCTAAACCCCAGTGACGGGTAAGTTTAGGGGCGGGGTTAGGTGTATGTCATTTGTACTAATTTATACGAATTGGCAACTCGTAAAATACGTACAATTTAGCAAACATTGCATGAATTCGTATTAGTGAGGTCATTTGCCACCGCGTAAAATGTGTACAAATTGCCGTGAGACTGGGCTGGGAGATGCAATTTTTTTTTTTTTTACAACTTGAAAATATGAAAGTGTACAAATGTTATAAAGTTTTTAAAAAGTTTTACTTGCATTTAAAGGTAAATATTTCTCTCTTTTTTTTTACAATAAGTATGGGGGGTTTGAGGAGTCATACTATATAACATTTTTAACATAACATGAACTAATTTAAATGAAAGGTTCAATTATATTTTGGTTGGACCACATGATTTAAACATATAAACATTAAAAAGTAAAGCAGATTTTTTCTTCATAATCCAGCAGGCACAGGATGTCAACCCAGATAGCACACGTACGTCTGCAAGATGTCTGTTAAAGATCTCTTGATCTGGAAAGCACCAGCAGACAAACGTCTGGCAGACATCTTACAGATCCTACCCATTTTTATCTAATAAGATACGTCCTATAGACATAGTGCAGATGAGCAAACAACCTAAATAATACGTCTTGCAGATTTAAATGCAGACGTCAAATAGACGTCTCCTAGATGTATGTGTGCTATCTGGAAATATAATGTCAGGTTGACATTGAACATGACGACAGACAGACGATGCTTTTTGGTTAAGAATGAAAATCGAGTTAACATCAACATTTGACGCCAATTTGACGTTGGTACAATTTGAAAACAACAAATACAAACATCAGCTGATGTCGCTCTTGGACACCAAATTAACATTGATATCAGATGCTGAACCAACAAACATCGACAAATTTAGGACTTTGTGTGCAGTTTTGTTAATTCTTTCCTCTCCAATCTACTTAAATGGATTTACATTTGAAGATTTTCACTTTTCTTTATTGTGGTATCAGTACACTGTATTTTATCACCCTGATATTTTTATTTTACTTTTCCAATCAAAAGCTACTACATATACTGCTAATGCACAGATGGTAATTCACTTTACAATCTTATGCTTCTGAATTATAATTATTTAGATATTTTTATAATAGTATAATACAAAAAGCAGTTCTGCCAAAGAAAATAATTTGAATGATTTGTTTGAAATGAACAGTTATGTGATGTATATACTCTTGTGAAAAAAGTGCACTTTTAGCATACCATGCATTATGAATTACAAAGTGTTGAACTATAAAGTGTTTTTGACCTATTTAATTGGAACTTACCATCTTTATAAGAAATATCTACTGTCTTTGAAATATGGTTTAAGTTAACTTTTGTTCTTTACTTACAGTAAGTGGCCTTTTATTTCATTTCTATTAATATTATCTGCAAGTACCACTTTTTAAATATGCTTTTAAGATCTGAGCACACTTGATACACATTCAATGCACACTCTTTTAAGAAGGGCATGCTTTATACATGCATACTAACTAACAGAACAGGACTGAAGACATACATTTCTGTGTAAGCATATGCATGCGCTCACAGAGACCTACAACGAGTTGTGTTTGGTCAGCCATGAGAAATATGTGGCTGTATTTAAAGGCACACTGCTTCTCGCTGTGGGTCAGTGGCTGTTAGAGATGCAGGCAGGAAGGATTAGTTCCTCACGAAACCCAATCCCACGTACTCTTAAAGCGAAGAGAGCTTGCCAGGTGCAACCAAGCAAGACCAACAGGAACCCAGCTTTAAGGATCCTAAGTGGGCAATTACAAGTATCTTCCATTAAATAGGATTAAGGATGGCAACAAACAGAAACCAGAACTGTCTGTGTATTTACAGAAGCACGCTGGCTTCAGTTCAGTTTTCATGCCTTCACATTTTTCAACTGACTGCCAGTAAAAAAAATTTAAAAAATTACAACCTTGAATTTATATATAATTAAAACAACAATATAAACATATAATGAAAAGTGATAACTGTGTTTTAAACCATGTCCAATAGTTACAGAACTTACAAAAACTGTAATATATTACCCAATGATTCCAGCAGGTGACGCTGCAGACTATCATGAGGAGAAATATATTTACTGAATTTAATGCTCAAGAGAGAAGTGAATAATACACTTTAAAAAATACATAATTGTGCAAATTGAAAACAGCAAACGCTTTTGGGTCTAACTGACTTCCGTATTACAGTTCAAACTTGTCTGGGAGTCAATGGGGACCAAATACTATCTAATAAACATTCTTCAAGATATCTTCACCTTGAGAGTGATGATTATGGAATTTTTCTTTGTGGGTGAACTGTCCCTTTAAGTATAATTGTACTGCTTAAGTTATTGTACTGTTTATTAAAATCCCCCAGACTCCTACTGGAGGAAACCTTACCTGGAGACCAAAAAGACTTTGGCCTAAAGACGTTTTGTAAGCAGCTAGATCCCAGAATAGGGATCTATTCATCAACATGTAAAAAGTAGAGCCCAACACATGTTTAATAATTGTTCTAAAACATATTGTTTTTCCTTTACAAATACTGAAAATTGTCACACACAGACCATACCATAATCGAAAAATACTAGTTGGATCTCCTAAAACAACTAAAATTGCTGTATTACTCATGGAAGGCCAGTAGACGGTGACGTCACTGTGAAGAAACACTTACAGCGATGGCCAAAAATATTGGCACCCTTGATAAATATGATGATAGATAAAAATAAATCTGCATCGTTTTTCTTTTCTTTTGATTCACTGGATAAAAATATTTTAAAATAATATTTTTATGAAACAAATGGGTTTTTTTCTCATATACATGTTGAACACAATTATTGGCATCCCTTGACATTCTTACAAGTAAAAAGAAAAACTCTATGTGTATTCCCATCCATAATAACAATTTTGAGCGTTCCAGGGTAATTATGAAATTATCCAGTCATGGCTTCCTTTTTCACAAACATATAAATAGGAGTAGAAAAATAGTTAATAATAAGATATTTTCCCCCATTTTAAATTTTCATTATCCAATAAATAGTTAATTAATTTGTGAAATCTTTAAATGAAAGATCACAAGGAATAACAAAGCAGATTAATTTTCACTGCCTTCTTTGGTCATCAAATCATAATAAAAAAAAAATCATATTTACCATTGACTGTATACATTCAGCAAGTACAAATTCACATTGGTATAGTTTACACTGAGACAATAATGGTATCATTTTTCAAAAAACATGCACTTTAATACCCATTTTCAAAAGTTTGTGTTGTCAGGTCCTGGATTAAGCCTTTTGGGTAAATTTTGGGGGTTATTTCCCCTTTGCGTCCCCTTTATTCCCCTTTCATTACGGCTCTTAACCATATCTTTGGTAATGCATTTTTGTACACATACAGTCAAAGCTGCCATCCCCCACCATCCTGCAGCTCTGCTGGGTCAGAACAACCCAGATGTTGGGTCAACTGTCGCGGGCACTTTTTGAATTGTCAGCTGGAGGAATAACGTTTCAAGCAGACTGCCTTCAGCACTTTTTGCTGATGAAATAAAGGTTTGTATTCGTCTTCATATCATTAAATCGTTACGACTGGAAAATGTGCTTCTCTGAATCTAAAATATCACTTATATGATTGATCGTAACAGCCGAGGTAACGTTAGCAACAGACAGCCCGTCTGCGTTTCTTGTGGCCCGCGTCATGATGAAGTTTAACTTCAATTTGTGAGCTGATGTGCGGTTTTTATCACAGAAAGAGGCAGATAATATACTTTATACTGTAACAAGGGCTAATAATTGTTCATTATTTTTTGTCTTTCTTGTTCATGGTCTAAGTTCAGAGACACAAAAGGGCCTAGCATCAGCCTTGGTACAAGCATTCCCCTGTCTGCATGATAAAACTGCCAGAGGTTATATAAGCAGTAAGATTTGTTGTTATGTAAATAGTACATAATACTGTGTACCTGTCAGAGACTACATGGGTACAGAACTGTTCAAATTGCTGAAATGTTCAAAATGTATAAGTAACAATGTGTAGATGAAATGTATTGGATTATTTACAATACCCACAATCCCATGCTGAAATTCAGCACCTGTATTCATGTGTATTAAATGTTAATACATTTTGTTTTATGTCTTTCCAGGACACACAGTATGCTCAGTCCCGAAATAATAGACCAGCCACTGGGTTCATCAAAGAGAGACAAACGAACATACGAAAGTGACTGAGACGCTTAAAAAGACTACAAGGAGAGAAAGACAATGCACCAAGCAGGACAGTTGTCCCAGGTAATGGTTAGACTCGATTCATAGAGGAGTGGTTCATGAAAAAAATCCTTGCAGTGTCGAACTCTCATGATGTAAAGACTAAGGGACATTTTTGTTGATTGAATAAACATTTTGGATTAACTTCCCAACCTACCACCCATACCCACGCCCTGATATTCTGTTTCACATTTATTAATGTGCATTTTCTGTCCTTTAGGTGAGAACAAATATGGTGGAGTACCTCCAGCAGGCTGAAGCATCAAGACCTTACCCTTATATACTGTCACTTGAAAATGGACACATTGACTCCCTGGCATTTGTCTTCCTGGCAGGAAAACAAAGCACTCTGATTGGGGCAGTAGATGCTTCTTTTTACACAAAACAGTGTTAGGGTTGTTTTTGAATTTTTTTATCAACAACAGACTGGCGATTATTTTTGTTAAAATGTTTTACTTGCCAAAATGCTGTCATTTTTGTGTTCATACTGTAAAATGAAAATAACAGGTTCATAATCTAGACTAAAAATACTGCTTTGTAACAAACAGTTGTTCTTGAGATATATTAAATATATGAAATAATGTGCAAACTGTTTTATTAAACTTTGAGTTTTTTGGAGTTGAATTTCTTAAATGTGTTTTGAATGCTGTTTATGCATTGAATTTTATTGTATATATTACAAATATTAATGAAAAAATAAAGCTAATACAGTGTTGACCCATTTTTCACCATGTGGTATATTTCATTTTAAAAGGCATAAAAATAAATTATCTGAAAATATAACCCATTTAGTAAAAAATAACCAAGTTTTGGGTAGAAAAACAACCCATTTGGTGGGTTAAATTTAATAACCCAACTTTTTGGGTTAATTTAACCCCATATGGGTTCTGTCCTATATTTACCCAGCCCTTGGGTTAAAAACTACCCAATTTGGGTTGTTTTTAACCCAGTGTTTTTTAGAGTGCAATATGCTCTTGTGAAAAAGAACGACCAAAACACACAAAAAGGTTTTACTATTTAGCTAAAATAGTCTGTGTAAATGCCTTTGATGCATTGTTAAGTAGTTCACATAAAGACTGCCAAGCACTGATCACTCGTTGACTTTCACTGGAACTTAAAATGCTGTAGTATGAACTTGACATTAGGGCACTTAGCTTTCTTCAGCATTCTTCAGTTCAGTCCCTACAATAAGCTAATTAACTGAATCGGTTGTGTTTGAAAATATGTACTATTGGCATGTCTCCAGAAACCGGTTTGGGAAACATAGACATTTGCTGTGGAGCCTGGCCAAAGGTGCCTTTGGGGTCACACAGCAGTCACAAAGGAAGATCTTTCTAAAGTCTAAAATGGCACGAGACACTCTATGGCAGGGGTCATCAAACTTGATCATGAAGGGCCAGTGTCCTGCAGAGTTTAAACTTGCAGGGACACCGGCCCTCCAGGACCGAATTTGGTGACCCCTGCCCTGTGGCAAGGGTGCTTAATCCGGTTCCTGGAGATCTACGTAAAGTTCAGCTGCCAACCTGATCAAGAACACCTGAACCAGCTAATGAAAACCTTCAGTATCTCCTTATAATTACAGACAGGTGTATTTAATCGTGGTTGGAGCTGAATTTTGCAGGAAGGTAGATCTTCAGAAACAGGATTGGGCACGCCTGCCCTATGGCAAGCTTTACACCTGGTGTGTCCAATCCTGCTGCTTGACTATGCTGTAGAGTTCAGCTCCAATCCCAGTCAAACACACCTGAACCAAGCACTGCATTTAACATTCCATGCCTACTTCCAGGGGCTCCAACATGGTTTCTTGGTCCCCCTGAACACATTGAACACGTTCGGTGGTTGTTTGGGGGTTACCTTGGAATGGACCTCCCTATTTACAACATCCCTGCCTACTTCCATTCTTTACATAGTAATATGCAAAACCCCCCAAAACAACTGTTAAGTAGTGTTTAAACAGTAGGCAAAATGTACCAACGGCAAGTTTACCAAATAAGCCAGGCTTAGTCTTATTTTGAACCAAATGAACTAAAAATACGACTTTATTCAATCTGTTTAATTAGGTCATCACTCCCTGAACTACCTATTACTACTGGCTAGATTCAGAAGTGTGCTTCATGTGGACACTTCACTATAGCAACAGTCACCAGTACGCTGCTCAACACAACAATATCTCCATGCAGTAGCACAATGAAAACAATACAACACTACTGGGCTGCCATACAATAGAGAGCTCAAATCTGCAAGACACTGGTTGTATTTAAAATCGCCCCCCTATACCGTCAAATAGGGCACTATTTAAGGGGACAGCCCTTTTAAGTGGTGTCCGAAACTACAGTGGACCCATTCAATCCCACAATTAGGATTGCAGGAACTGGGAATGTTCAAGACTGGACACTTTTCACAGGAAATAATTATGGGAATAAACTGGAAATTTGCAAAACTGCAGGAACTGGGAACATAAATGTCGCTGAGAAAAAAATCTTGCGTAATCTTGGTTAAAACCAACTATGCAATATCACTTTAATTTCGCCACTAAAATCACATGCACACAACACACTGCATGGCTTACTGAGGCCGCAACCACCACATGCACTGCGCTTTCCTCCATAACATGCACAGACTAAGGCTACATCTAAATTTCGATTAAATTTCTAAATTATCTGTACTTGCAAAGGTCCTAGAGTCTTTAGTAAATACCCAACTAAAGGGCTTCCTGCAAAATTATCA
>JAUCNO010000460.1:3826519-3840510 GCA_032353835.1 Enteromius viviparus
GAAATTGCTGTTATGAATTTTTATTTTAATTCCTCTTTTATTTTGTTTTATTTTGTCTATTTTATGTAAAGCACTTTGGATCAACTACTGTTGTGTTAAACTTGTGCTCTATAAATAAAACTTGACTTAAAAAACTTGACTTGATGTTTAGGTAGACATGTAAATTATGCAGCATGACATTTTATTATAAACATCCAGAAGATGACATGTTTAGACGTCCAGAAAAGACCTGCCAGAAGACGTCGGTTCAATTTTAATTTCGGAACTATTTTTCAACCATAACTGGACGTGACGGAGGGGCGTCTTTTTCAATCGTCTTTACACGTATAAATGTTTGCTGGGATGATTTATGATTTGACTGTGATTCTCATTTTTGGTGTCGGCGGTTGACTGATATTCTGTTTTTCCTTCATCTGACTCCTGACGTCTGTCTCTTCATCATCCTGTAAGAGATTGTAGTGATTTTCTCTACAGTAACAGTCTCTGTTCATTCACCCAGACTGTGAAGCTCCGTCAGTGTTCAGTCTGCAGCTTGTTGTTGTAATAGTGATGAAGCTGACTCTGGGTTAGAATCCATTTGCAGAAGTTTAATTAGAAAACAGCTCCAAATCCAGAATGCAAGGTAGAGGTCACAGGCATTATAGTCAAAACACAGATAATCAGTCCAATCAGCAAACAAAACAAGACGGCAATCCAAGAAATGGCTGCTAAACAGGAAGTGAAGAGAGAAGCAGCAGAGGAAGCAGCACCAGTCAGGAGAGAGGGCTCCCTCTGCTGGCGCAGTGTTACAGTTGAGTTTTCTGTTTAACTGCAGTGGATTGAGCTGGGAGTCTCAGCTGGTATAGATTGTGAAGATCTTCCTGTAAAACTGCTGTGATTCACAGGTTTCTATTCACACTGAAAAACACACTCATATACAGCAGGAATACACCACTCTCTCAACTACATAAAACAGACTGAACTGAATTATGTGAAGTTTAAGAGCTTCAGTCTCTTCATGATAAACTGTGCAGATATTCTTCATCATATTTCAGCATGTTTATGTAAAGACCATAACCTGAACACACTTCACATCAGCACATAATATTCATTCATCTCAACACTGAACACTTTTTATTCACAGATTTGTTTCTCTTACAGTTCTGTGACTGAAATGAAAGTGAAACTGATCTTCCTGCATCTTGAACACTTATTAATGACACTGACGATTAAAATAATCTGTTTTAGTGTATCTGACATGTAGTTGATATGTAATTCATATTATATAGAGAGTGTATGTAAGGAAATGTAATACCTGCAAGACTCATTGTGTTTATATGATTTCTTCCTTGTTGCAGTCCTGAGAGCAGGAAGTGATCTGTGTGTGGGTGGAGTCAGTGACATCATGAGGCTAGACACCTGTTTCTGTCAGGTATTACCAGCAGATAAGAGTTCAGTTCCTTTCTCTAGGAGAACCTGCAGTGACTTTCTCTCAACTCAGTGTTTCTTATCAATTCTGTATATATTTGTTTGACAGCTGCACAAAACTCTTTTTCACTGTAATGTGTTTATGACATTATTCACCTCTTAATTTTTAAGAAATACTTTGCATTAAACCTGAAAACAGAATAAAGAATTTTATTAATTATCATACAAATATTCCTATTTATTTTTATATCACCAATTTCTTTTCAATGCAAGTCAGATCCGAGTGAGATATTACAGATTTCATGTTTTCACAGTCCTCAGGGCTCATTTTGTAAGCTTCTATTGTTTAACGCACAAGCAGGTTATGTTCTGGATTAGAGAGCTCAAAGCGAAATTTGACCAATCAGCTTCCAGCAAGGTGACACGTTTGATGCAATAAAGCCACGCCCCCAGCTTCTCTTACTCCAAATTAAAGGACGCTGCATAGTAAAACATTGTCTAAAAATAAAATCATCCAATGTTTTTAGATTATTATTTTTTAGAATTACTTTATTGTTTATATAATTATTATCTCCTTAATCCATTACACAAGCCAGTTTATTTTAATAGTAATAGGCTTTTAAATTAATATAAATATATATAGATAATACAGCTTTCTTGCAAGTTTTTTTTTCCTTCAAGTGTTCCTCTTTCATTAAAAGATCGTTTCATCTTGCTGTGTAAATGTGATTAAATTTCTCATATTGCTCAGTTTTTTAGTGAATCTGACTCTCTCACAAGAAGTGAATTAAAGTTTAAAAGCATGTGATTGGCTGCTTATTGCTGATGTCACACTTTCATGTGCACGTGCTACATTAACTCAGGATCAAGTCTGAGTTAACAAATCAAGTTGATGAGCTTCATCATGGTACAAATAATGCATGATTGCATCGGTTTGGATTTGTCAACCCAAAACTAATCTTGTAACTTCCCCTATCTGCACTATTTATTGTTACCTATAGTTACCTTACTGTAACCTGTTTATTGTTATTGTATAATAAATATACTTCTTACATGTTTGCACTGAACAGGAAGATGCTCTTAATCTCATCGTACATGTATATAATGTACATTGTATATGTGTACAGTGACATTAAAGGCATTCGAATTCTTAGTAATATCAAAGGGAACTTTTACTAATTTCATTAAAATTCAGAGCAAATAGGACAAGCACTCAAGTATCCCTAACTAATTGTGAGCATTGTATATTTTTCGCGATTGAACGCTGAAACTACTCGGAATTCCTGCAGCACGTGTGACACACAACCACTTCGAGCCGTTGGTGTGCTCGGGCCGGGGTGACGTCACTTCCGGGATGTTGTCAGTCAGTCAGTTCGAAGTCGCCTCCGTTGAGCGCAGTCGGTGTGTGTTTGTGTCCGCGTCGTCTTCGACTGTCAGAATGGCCCGGGGTCTCGGCGCTCGCGGCGTTCTCTCGCTCGCTCTGTGATGCGGAGAGGAAGACGCGCCGGGGAAGCGGTTTTATTGATGCTGCGGGGATTTTTGTCGGAGGAGCGGGCTAGCTCACTGCGCTAGCTCGAGCCAGGATGATTCGCTGGATCCGACAGCAGCTGGTAACGTTTAAACTCTCTCTTATCGACACACAGACGGCTCGCTGCGTTGTTTTGGTGCTGCGGTCTTAGCTTGTAAAGTCTAGCTTATAAAATCGATTGACAACCAATTAAATAAGGCAAAGGACAGCGTTTCGCTTAAATTAAAGGTAAATTAATTACATTTTATCGAGAAGACGAATAACGACAATTTAACGGTTTGGTTTTTAAATCGTTTTGGAGGCAAGCTCGCGTGCAGCTCCTCGTGATCGCGGGATGTTTTTTGTTTTTGTTGGGTTTTGTTTGTCCTTCTTTCTGGCAGTTGTGACATTTTTGATTTTGTGCAACAAATATCACAAGTCACGTTGCGCGTGCGCTTTATGAATATTGCAAAAAAAAAAAAAAAAAAAAGTTTGACAGTAACTTGGTAGACTGTAATCCGTTCAGGCTGACTTGTTGACTTCACGCGCTTCTTATAGAAGAACATAAACCATAAATGACAAACTATGCGGGGAGAATTCCCCTGTAGTGAACTCATCGGTTGTCATATTTGTAACCCAAACAGTCAGATATCTGTCTAATGTAATATTTGTGTTGACAAGACAATTAACATAACATAACACCTTAAAATAGCTAGCATTTCCTGAGCATTGTGCACAGGTACTAGTTTTTACAACCAATCTCACTAAATGAAACTATTTCACAAAATGTAACGTTATGTATTTTACACTTTTAATGAAGCTAAAGAATAAAACATCTATACTTGCGCAGTTGCAAGAATGTTGTACATTAGCCGTACGTGAGTTATTTAGATAGATATTGTTTACTTAAAATCAAGTAAATATGAGCTAATGCATCTATGCCTGAATGTTTGGGGCTCTTTTAAACGACTCTTTGGTTTGTAAATAGACTCTTTCCTCAATTGAAGACGGGTTAGAGTTGCAGTGCAATTACATGGTTTCTACACGTCCAATATTAGAAGACTTGATGTAACCTACTAGATGTATCTTATCGTGTTTGTTTGTAACGCTTCTGGCTTGCCGTCACAGGAAGTGTCTTTTTATCTAGTCTCATTTCAGACACTGCTACCCTTTGGCTGCAAACATGCATTTGATTGCATTCAGTTAGTGGTGATGGAAACAATGGCGGGGCGGAACCACACGTTTTCTTTCACATCTTTCGCGTCTGTGTAACTGGGCTCGTGCTTGTTGGTGTGTGATGTTAGTAACAGTGCATTTAAAGTTTTCAGAACTTCCCTCATTTGCTACGTTTTGTAATCGTTCCTGTCAAACAATTGGTATTGTATCAGTCACTTTTCACTACCAGCCTTGTAGATTCAGTTCCTCTCTCTTTTACACATCATCCTAGAACCAAAATTGTTATAAAGCATTGCATCACTCGTTCACCAGTGGACGCGGTGTATGGGTGCCGTCAGAGCTGATTAAAAACATCACAGTAATCCACTTCAGCATATCGGTTAACATCTTAGGAAGAGTTGCATGTTTACACAAAACAAATCCATCAAGGCGTTCGAACCGTTGCTTTTGGGAAAAAATAAGAGAGCCTGTGTGTGTGTGTGTGTGTGTGTGTGTGTGTGTAAACTATTCCTTTAATAATTTTTTGCACCCTGACACTTTTGCATGACTACAGGGATCAGCATGTGTGCTTTAAGCATTGTTTGCAGATTTATTTTTATGAATCTCCATTTCAGGCATCATGTTACAAACCCGTGTATTGCCTTGTCTGCGGATTGATTTATTGCAAGGATCCATGTTTTAGGGAAGTGATGAGCAGTATGCAGGCGAATAATGGCAGGTAGATGATCTTGAGCTCTAAGGAGCGTTGTCTAAATGGAAAGTGGTACAGTCATATCTAGGATGTCAAATGTTCAAAGTGGGCTCTTTTGACTTTTGGCCCACCCACACAACATCCTAGCATTGCCTTTCGTTTCTTCAGAACTGGTAAATAATCTAGCTGTTGTTTTATTACAGAACCTAAGAGAGTTGAAGACATTTCCCTTAATGTGATCTTCTCTCAGTGTTTTATTCCTCGCCTGATTTACACAAGGCTACTTATGTTTCTTGATGTTTCAGTGAGTCATGGGAAGTGTCTTGTTATGGCAGGGCTTAGAGTCAGGGCAGAGCACTAAAGCCTAATGTGATCTGTTTGCTTTGCTGCCAACGTCATCTTACACAAGCTGCTTCCAGCTCACAACCTCACTATGTTTGAATCTCTCATGCGTAGTGTATACATCGTAATGTAGTATTCATTCTAGTGAGTGGTTTTTTTTAAGTACACATAGCTGTTATCTTTTATTAATAGCTGCGGTTCACATGTTCTGTGTAGAGTGCTGGTGGCCGCATGAGTCAAACGCACTTCTTGCTTAAAGAGCTCGTCTGGTGAGGTATCAGTGCAAGCAAAGTAGGTATGTAAATGTAAACAGGCGGGACATCAGTTCTGTGTTATAATATCGGCTCTGTGCATTGCATCTTGGAGTATAACAGCAGCCCCGATGGAAAGTGACAACGAGGGCCTAAAGCATTTCTCCCATATGCAAAATTAAACTAAATTACATGTCAAAATGTAACGTAATCCAGTGCATTACACATTTTAGGTAATTTAATTAGTGGCAATATAATCGTTTTTCACATTGATTAAAAAAAACATTGACAAAAATAGAAAGAGTTAGAAAATATATTCCATTTTTGTTGTTAACATGAAATAAATGAAAAAAAAAAAACATTTGAATAAATGATTATTATTAATATTATTATTTTATCTGCATGTCATGTGACAATAGCCAATGTCAGAGAACTGTGCAAATGTGATCCTTTGTTATTAAAATATTTCATAATAAATAAAATGCATTCAAAGTGTCAATTTGTGCAATTTAATGCGTTTGATAGACAAACACCTTCCTAGGTAATGTTGTAAAATAGTAGACGAGTGATAATTCGAGTTATCGGATTATTAAAAAATGATTGCTATTGTGTAAATATGTCATTCATAATAAAGCAACTGTATTTGATTGTATTTTAAATTGTAATGTAGTCTAATTAGCCTTAATTTTTGTAATCCAGATTACTTCCCAGCTGTGTTGACATGCAAGACGACACTGTATGATACAATCATCCTGTCCGTTTCAGAACTCAGAATCTTCTTGTAAGTCTAAAAAAAAACAGAAGTCAAGCTGACAAAATGACTCACTTTTGTAATTTGTCACATCGACAGCAAAGTGCACTGAAAAACCTCCTCTGCAGAATGAGATCAACGTTTCTATTTGTGCGTGTTCTAGGTAAATGATAAGGGAGTCAAACAATAAACATGCTCCGAGGATAACAAGAGGATGACAGTCTTTGCATTCCATGCTTTTTATCCTAACATTGGGAAAGAGTGGATGAACTTTATTTTTAATGAAGTTTAAGATCATGTCAGTAAGAACCTGGTCGTATGAATCAATCAATTTACCACAGATTCATTTTTTAATCAAGGCACAGGATTTGCGAAAGTTACGTTCACAATAATAAATAAATATCAATAATAGTTAGACACGTGAACATTTTGAGTTTACTGGCTTTATTTGCGTGTGAAATGCGCTTAGTTCGCATGTACAACTGATGCAAATTTGCAGGGGCTTCTGCGAGGCGACTCCAGTCTCTGCATTGGTGAAGGGGAAAACCACAAAAATGTCTAAATATTGCTGTTCTTGTGCCATGAAATGCTGTTTTAAGAGTATTTTAGGCGAGAATGTAGTTGTTTAAAACCCAAATCTGCGGTTAATAAAAAAAAAAAGCGATTTAGTCGCCGATTTCGGAGACGTGAGCTCCACGTGAACACCAGGTTCTCAGTGCTGATGTATCCGCCGAGGGCAGCCTCACCGCGGCTAGTCATTCTGACACCTGCCGCTGCCTCCTGATGTCTCTGTAGTGGTTAAACAGTTATATTAATACATAATGCATCTATGCATTTCCTTTTTGTTCCTGCTTCTATGAAAGTATAAAGATGTATTATACAGAGATGATGATTTTGTCCTCCATAGTTTGAGAATTCTGCCTCCGCTTGCTAGTAATCACGTCACTACTAGAGCTAGCTCCTGAAGCTCTTGATTGGTTAACGCGGCGCGAATTTTCGCCAAAGTTCAGATTTTTCAACTTGAGGGTTTCGCGTGAAACACGCCGCAGAATGTCTAATCACATCTTTACATTGACTTAACGTGTAAATCACTCGCGCTTGACGCTTCATTTGCATCTGGTGTGAACGCAGCATATATTGGGTACAACTGTAATGTTGCAGCTCACAAGTAACAGGGTTTTTATCGTAGGTCACTTGCTGTGTCAGAGCGTTTTGATGATGGGGTTAAAAACAGGACTGAAAAGAGCCTATTAGTTCTGAATTATGGTGTGTTTAATGTTAAAAGCATGTAAGTGGATCTCAGGGGAAAAGAATAAAACAAAAAATAGGCAGTTCATGAACTTTTTAATAAGAATTTATGAACCAGACAGAGCTGCTGTCTCCAGGGTCGATCATCAATGTTATTGGTTTTTGTTAAAGCCATCAGACAGCATTATCTCAACTTAATAGCCAGAAGAAGTCTTTCACAGGTGCCCACTCCCATGAATTACTGCCAGTGACGTAATGCAGTCAGTGATTCCTTGTGCTAATATGTGTATTTTGCAATAAATGTGAAATCCAGGCCTAGGACTCTTACTCCCAGTTTCACAGACAAGGCTTAAGCTAGTCCCAGACTAAATAGCATGTTTGAGCTGTCTCAGATGAAGATATCTTGCTCTGACATATCTTAAAACAGGTCAGTGTCATTGTTCTGTCTTAAGATGCACACCTGTAATATTGTCTTAAAAGGCATTTTTGTTAAAGTTGCTTAAATGTCTTAATTTAACTAATGCCTAGTCCTGGCTTAAGCTAAGCCCTGTTTGTGGAACCGGGCCTTAAAGTGTATGACTGTGTATAGACTTATGTCCATTATATCAATTAAATGAAAATAATGAGCAAACCGCTCTTTGTTTGCTTGAGTAATTACATGAACAGCAATGTTTGCTTATGATAAATGTTTTATATATTTATGTTAATATTTACGTTTAGATAAAGGTGTTCTCTGTGTCTTATTAGTTTATGCTGCAATATCACAACTAGTACAATTTCATTTGACTTACAAAAATAGCCGACTGTAGAAATGTTGGTCTTGTCGACGTAGAAGTAAAAATAGCGTTTGGCAAATAGCAAATGTTTTCCATCTTTACAGCCAGTCCACATGAAAGATCGAATAAGATTGTGCTGAATGACCTCTCAGCTCTACATTAGCAAAGGAAACGGCTTACTCTCAATTAGTGCTCTTTAATGAGCAACTTGACTAAATTTTCAATTGCGGTTGTTTCTGAAGACTTGAGTGTTTTTGTTGGGATTTGTTTACTTGGCCATCTGGAATTTTCCATGAGAGTCTAGTCATATAGAGAGTGACACATGCATTCTGGCAATAGCCTTTATGATCCATCATCGTCTTTATTACATTTAATCACTTAGCAGACGCTTTTATCCAAAAAAACTTACAAATGAGAACAACAGCAGCTATTAAAACCAATAAAAGCGCAATTATGCAGAAGTGCTGTGGATAGCCTTGTGCAATACACGTAGCGAGTTTGTATATACAAACTAATAAATAGAGGTGGGATCTTTTAAACTCGTTAAAGAATAATCTTGCAGCTGCATTTTGGGTTAATTTTAGAGGTTGTTTCATAGAACTGGCTGGAAGACCGAGTGCATTGCAGTAGTCCCGGACAGAGCCCGAGCAAGTGAAGCATGCTCTGAAAGAAAGCGCCTGAACATCTTGATGTTGTATAAAGCAAATCTGCACATGTTTGAAGCACTTCCTTCATCCGATGTCTGTCTGACAAGCTGAGATGCGGGCTGCTATCATCAGGATGCAATGAGAGGTGGAGTTGAGTGTCATCAGCGTAGCAGGGATATGAGAAGTTGCTTCTGAATGACAGAGACTAGTGATGCCAAGAAAAGAGAAGTGGTCCAAGAACTGAGCCCTGAGGCACCCCAGTAACTAGATCCACCCAAAGCTGTTTCTCTCTCTCTCTCTTTGTATAAATACCAATTGAACATTTTCCACCAAAACGCCTCTCTTTTGGACATTCAGTGGTTTTATTCATTCTTTTTGCTTGGTTGAAGTTAACACTGAACAAGCTGCTGTGAGCGTGCGAGACCTCATTCAAGCTTTTAGACGGGTCACTCAAGGATAAGGAAGTAGCTGTGAGTCAGTGATGGCCTTTCTGACCGCTCATCTCATTAGCTGCCGCTTCCCAAATGAATGTTTAATTAAAGGTGCTTTAGTGGAGCGGCAGACTCATTCTTCACAGTGAAAGTCACAGACCGTTACGCAATACACAGAGCAGATGAGCGCCCTCTCCAACTGCCTTTGTTAAATATTTCTGAATTAAGAGTAAATTTAGCCATGGAGCAGCAAAGGGATGCTTTATTTGGCGCCCTGCTTTGGTCACCTCGGCGGATATTTACAAGCTTTTCTGCGCTGAGAAGAGATACGGCATCGCTTGCTCTCCAATTAATTTGATGTACTTGATTAGCCGCCTTGTTGTGCTGAATTATTTCAGCCTGTGTTTCATTATCTCTATAATGTGGATTATTAGCACAAAAATGCTATTAACTCAAACTGAAAGGGAAGAGTCATGTGGGCACAGGAGCTTTTGAGTTTTGCACAATACAGACCATGGCATGTGTCCGATATCCCTCTGCATTGTTTTTTTTTACAATACAGCTCTGTTTGCTGTACTTAGTCAGTGTGAAAGTACTGAAATAAGTCACTTTTACTGCCTTAAGTGTAATGTTAATTAGTGGTCTGGCATTATTCAGATATCGGCATTAGCCGACACATTTTTTTTGTGTGGCCAGTATGTTTGAGGTAGGGCTTGAGCGAAGAAAGGAAGCGCTTGAGCACACAGTGCTCACATTCTCCCCCTTGTTCACTTCGCATATAAGTAGCTATATCTTATAATCAGATAGAACAGTTAAACAAAGGAATTGTTTACAAAAAACCCTAATATATTTTAACGATTGCTTTAATATTATGAGTAATGGAAAAGCAAGCATTGTAGCCTAATAGTTTCTCAATTGCCATCAACATTCAGCAAATGTCCGTTTATATAGTTTAAACAAATCTTTAAATGATTAATGGACATATGAATTCACAAACTTAGTCGGCCTGTGTGAAGTAAAAAAGCACTTTTTTCTATTAAAAGTGTTATTCTAACAGATGAAGGAATCAGTTAACATGGATTCATAATAGCAGCACAGATTGGAAAAAGCAGCACAAGATGTTCAAGTTGGCACTCAAATTGAATTCCAGCATCTTACTCTTGGAAAGTGGAGAGGGGAAATGGGATGGAAAGATTCAGACAGTAAAAGAACGCATACGTTGCCAATGGGGTCGGGCGACGTGGCTGTGTAACATACAGGAAGTAGATTTCCCAGCCTCCTCTGGACAAGAGTCAATGGAAGACACATCTGTCAGGTTCAGAGTTGGAGTGAACATTTCCAGCGTGCTGCTGCAGAAACATTTGCATAAAGCACTGGGTTGACTGAGAGTCTGTGTCTATGCAAAGAGCCGTCACATGTTCTACAAACCAAAGCCATTGCGTGTTACGTGTGAGGAAGTTCCACTCCAGGAATCTGGGACTGGATTTACCAAGGACTCTTAACTGCTAGTTTCTTTTCCTTCACATTTTAATTGTTTATTTTGTCTGTTTGTTAGTGCAGTGATGCATGTAAGACAGTTCACATAGAAGTCACTTTAACGCCGCAACCCACTTGATGGGAAACTCTGTTGTGTGTGTGTTTCTATTGAAATTACTCCATTTTTCGATTTTCTGAAGATAAAACGCAGGCAAAATTTGAATAGCAGCATGTGGACCCGTTTAAATCGCAGTGTGTGTGTGTGTTTATAGCCTACTTTCTTTCATATTAATACCTAGAAACCATAGTTACATTGATTTTAACATGCTATAGACTACGGCTGGATGTTGAATTCGATACTTTTTAGTTACTGACCGAATTGCCTCGATATAACCGAGTATTGAAAAACGCCTCGTCGTTCGGTACCCAATTTTAACACACATAAACGTTAACAGATGTGTAAACTGAAAACTATCTGAGCAATTTGCATTGATTCATTGTGTTGGGTATATTTTTTTTTCCATACATTGGCTCAGGAGATGAAGTATTGATAAATGTCAACATGCTGAAAAAAAAACTGATTGTTAAAACTGATTTCATACAACTCAAGGTATCGAATTCTGAATTTTTTGAAGGATACCCAGCCCTAGTCATGATAAATATCCATATTACTGACTTAAATGGATTTTTTTCACAGGTGTTAGAATTGGTGAAGCCCTGTTTAAAAATATTTAGTGAGTCTGGGCTGGTTTCTGATTATCATACACTCTGGCACGCAGACCAAAAAGTCCGAAAGCAATAGGAGTTCAATATTAAGTGATTTAGCTCTCGTGCGCTGTGAAAGTGCCTCCCTTAATGAATTGTTTGCTGCACGCTAACTGAATTAATAATGACTTTGGCAGAGTGTTATTCCTTCCCATCAGGCTCTCGGCTTCTTCAGAGTGCTGTTTTCCATTCTGCCACTGTTTCACCAATAGCTAGTATGATATTATATATATCGCTGTAGGTGAAATATTAAACAGCAGTTGACTGAGCCTCATCTCCTCATCTTTTCTAGGGCTTCGACCCTCCCCATCAGAGCGACACTCGCACAGTTTACATAGCAAACAAGTTCCCACAGCATGGCCATTATATTCCTCAGAGGTTCGCAGACAACAGGATCATTTCCTCCAAGGTAAGGGCACATTCTTCTGAAAGCTTGCTTGTAAAAGGTCAAAAAAACAGTCACGTGTGCATGTGTTTCCCTGCTTCTGGTGAGAATTTGGCAGTAAAATCCTCCACGTTGTTTTGTTTTCTCTTTGTAGTACACCATATGGAACTTCATCCCCAAGAATTTGTTTGAGCAGTTCAGAAGGATCGCCAATTTTTATTTTCTCATTATCTTCTTGGTTCAGGTAAGCCCAGGCCGTTCTCGTGCATGAGCATGTACTTTGAGTCTTAAAATTAATTCTGAAAACAATATGTAGGCCCGTTCACACCAAGCGCATATTCATATTTGCCATCCTTTTCTGTCGAAATGCATGCTATGGATGCGAAAACGCAAAAAATCTGACCTGATAAGAAATTTTCCCAAACGTATTCACATTCGGATTGGAAACAGCGATTCACAAACTCTAAACTAATTCACATTCACTATAATTTGTGAGTGCTGTTGAGGTCATGCGTTTGAGAGTTGCTGTTTGCCAACTTTCTGCTAATGTAAATTAGCTAAGGCATTTGCAGATCATATTTTGTAAATATATTTTAGCTCCGTAATCCTTGGCTAGTAACATCAGGTTCATCAACATCAGTGTCGGAAACGTTTCCTGTAAGTGAAGATTATGTTCACTACAAACAGCCTGGTCATGTTAAAGTACAACACGGCAACAAACAATGTTGTCCACATATTACTGGTGATGTGTCATCCAACTGACAGTCAGGTGAGCATGAAATCACGCTTGCCTTAAAATAACACATTATATTATGCTCCGCATTCACTCTCGATCACATGGATTTCTATTGGAATGACTGAGAAAATTTGCTAAACTATGGAATAGGGATAGTTCACCCTAAAATGAAAGTTAGCCTGTGATTTACTCACCCTCAAACCATCCTACGTGTATATGAATCAGAATGAGCTTTATTGTTTTAGTGACAGAGCTCTACAGTGCAACAGAATGAGAGTGACAAGACAAGACACAAATAATAAATAGAATAATATACAAAATAGTGTATAAAATAGCAATAACACAATATATAATATAGACATTTAAGTAAGAACAGATATGAAGTAGGGTTGGGCAATGTCGACCAATTTGGCATCGTACGATTTTTAATGTGAAACATCGCGATGGACGATGGCATAGTAAAACTTGTAAACCCCAAGCCCCGCCCCACAACTGTCAACAATAACAGTATTCGCGCGAGCAGGTAAGAGAAGATCGAGTGTAGGAATGATCGCGCGAGTGCTTGGATTACACGCGAATGACACACCAAGCGCGCGCGAGGGTTTCAAATGAGGTCGCGGCCCCTGTTTCTTCGCATGTACATCTGTTTTCCTCTCACGGAAATGATTTACCACGCTCGCCAGCATCAGTGGTGCGCTCGCTTATTAATGGCATAGATTTACCGCCATAGATTAAGTTTGTTTTTCGCGAGCTGGTTGCTGCTGCTGCGACGGTGCGGAGGATCACGATGCCAGCTCAGCATCGTGATGTCTATCGGCCATCGGCAGTGGACGATGGTATCCTCTATCGACCCAACCCTAGTATGAAGTCCGGACCAAACAGTTATAGAAATGTAGAGTACGGATTCAGTGATTGCGGTGCAGAACTGTATCAGCAGCTCCTATGGCAGGCTGAACGTTCTCAGCTGACGAAGGATGTATAACCTCTGTTGGGCTTTTTTCCTCTTAGGAGAACTGAGTCTGTAGCTTTTCGAAATAATTCCTCTTTGCCACTCTGATCTCTTTTCTAGTGTGTATTTGGCCTGTTTGTACAAGGCCCTGTTTGTCCTGACGGCGCTGGCTGAGTTTTGCAGTGAACCATGGTTTGTGGTTGTTGTAGGTTAAACAAGTCCTGTTATAATGCACATATCCTCACAGAAACTGATATATGATTCTACAGTCTCTGTGAGCTCGTCCAGATCGTTGGCAGCAGCTTCAAAAACACTGTAATCGGTGAGGTCGAAGCAGGCTTGTAAGTCCCGTTCAGCTTCATCGCTCCATCTTTACACAGTCCTTAATACAGGTTTAGCTGATTTCAGTTTCTGCCTGTAGGTCGGTATGAGATGAACCAAACAGTGATCAGA
>JAUCNO010000460.1:3846693-3863576 GCA_032353835.1 Enteromius viviparus
AAAATTAAATAAACTTTAACTGGAAAGTGATTTAATTTTTATATAAAAATATATATATATATAAATTATTAAAAAAAAAAAAAATTCTTAAAAATATATTATTTATTTTTTTCAAGCTTAAAAATAATAAATAACAAAATTGCACAAACATTAAAATTGCAATGAAAATAACAAAATGGAACATAAAAAATCGATCAGAAATAGTTCATCAATCATACTAAAATTACATTAAGTATAGCAAAAATGAAAAAGATACCTACACGTTTTCTCAGCTTCAGTCTAATACGGCAGTAATGGCAGTTAGTCAGCTTTGCTGTTTTCATTCCACTCCCCCACCTCTCCCTCTCTCTCCCTTCATCAGAGACATCAGTAAAAACTCCCTGCTGTCCTTCAAAACCTTTTTGTACTGGACCTTCCTGGGCTTCTGCCACGCCTTCGTCTTCTTCTTCGGCTCCTACATCCTGATGGGAGAAGACACCACGCTGATGGGAAACGGACAGGTCAGCTCCAGCCTCCCGCCTCCTCGCCTCGCTCTTCTATCATCCAAGCTCACGTGTGTCTGTGGCATGACAGTTGTCTTTAGTACCGCTCTCTCTAGATCTCAGAGATGCTATCTAAATGATTTAGCCAGAAGCGCTTGGTCAGACGTTAACAACTTCTACTTAACCTCAGTGACTATCGATTAACTCCAGCTCACAGACACAAAGCATCAATCCTCCGACTAATTACATCGTTATCTGCCACATTTGTACCGTACTGTTGGCTTTTACTACTTATCCATCTTCTCTCCCTTTTTTCTGCTTCTCTCTTTCTCATTCCTGCCGTGCATGCTCTCAGATTTTGCGGGCTAACAGGCAACTGGTAAGAGTTGACTGGATTCCAGTTTCTTTTCTAATGAGCAGCTGTCTCTGTGGTTTGGTTTAGCGGCTCTGATCTCGATTTTTTTGATAATCTGCCATCCTCAATTATGACGAGATTTGGAGGCGCTCCATCACTCACGCTTTTGCATGACGGCGAATGGCTTCCGACAAGCCGCTCTCTGGTATAAAGCGGTTGGGCATGGTTTATTTTGGATGCACCGAGAGCCTCTAGATGTTTGGTTCACCCCGTACGACTCGTGTGCTTTGAAATCTCTTTGAAATGTTTGTTTTTTGCAGATGTTTGGAAACTGGACGTTTGGCACTTTAGTATTCACTGTGATGGTTATTACGGTTACTCTGAAGGTGAGTGCGTGATTTAGATGCGACACTCGTGCTTTTTAAAGAACGTGTGAGCTTCATCTGCTCCGTTGTCTTCACAGCTGGCCTTAGAGACACATTTCTGGACGTGGATGAATCACTTCGTCACATGGGGCTCCATCGCCTTCTACTTCATCTTCTCCTTGTTTTACGGCGGCATCATCTGGTACTGTATCACCTTTTTGTTTTTTTACTTTCTTTAGTAAATTACGATTTATAATTAATAGAGTAATTTTAAATTAATTAGCTTAATTAAGATTCGATCATCACAAGCATCTTTAATTAATTAGTTTTATTTTACAAAAGCATAATTTATATTTAATTGATAGTTACTTAAATAATTTTAGTAACACTATATATTAAATATTATATTTCTGTCACACGTCAAACTGAACTTTTATTTTGACAGGTTGCTGTCAGGCTCATTAAGTGACTAGCGATTATTTTAATGTACTCATATATCGAGGCACCTTTCATTTACAGAGAGACATGCAGAATTCATATTTAAGTAATATTTTGCAGTTTAATATTTACAGAAACTAGTCTTTTATTGCATTTTTAAGTAAATGCAATGACTTTCTTCTGATGTGGACTGCTTTCACTGATTCGGTCCATGTTTTTTGTTTTTAACTACCCAGAACTTGGCATGCAGTTTTAAATGTGTGATTACTGCATGAAATTTTGCCATTTTTGTAGCCATGTTTTAAAATCATGCTGAAAGGGAGTTTTTTACTGTAAATCCTTGAGTCGCCGCTTATATTAAGTGTGATAAATGGTCAAAATTAGTTTTATCTGCCCTGTGAGGAATTGGAAGTCAAGGACAGTTGATACATGGGTTACTTTCCGTTCTAAATAGCTTGTATTGGATTGTCGACGTGCTGGTGATAAGAGTTTGCACTTTGATCTGGTCTCGCGTGTCCAGTAGCAGCGTCCTCTGGAATACAGTCAAGATGCTGTGCTCAATATTTGGCTCTGAAACAGTTGCCCGTTTGCTCATTCGTTAGATATCTGACAGCGCTTGTTGATTCCTACTAATTGCAGTCTAATTGAACTTTCCCCCTCCGTTAGGCCGTTTCTTCACACGCAGGACATGTACTTCGTCTTCGTTCAGCTGCTGTCCAGCGGCTCGGCCTGGTTTGCCATCATCATCATCGTCATCACCTGCCTGTTTCCAGATGTCATCAAGAAAGTCTTGTACAGGCACCTGCAGCCGACCAGCACGCAGAAATCTCAGGTGAGCGCCGGAGTGAGAGTTTGTGTGTAATTGCACTGGAAGATAACACTGATGAAGTAATACAGCATGTGGCTCACGTCACCGCATGACTTCTCACCTTCACCTAAACTCACTCAGACGTATCATCTGACATTCATCGCAATATTAATAATCTACTGCATAATCTAACCGGGAATGCAGCGCATCTTGTGTGGTTGAATTATGACTAGATAATGGCGGGTTGTAGCTTCATGATGGCTTGCTTATCTTTATATGGTTAATAGGTAGGTGTTTATGGGAACCATCTGATCGTAACGGTTGCGTCAGCACTACAATTCGACACTCAAGTACATTCATGGTTTCGCTCGTGGCTAATCTCAACAGTCTTAGTGAACGAAATTAACCTTAACAGACCTTAAAAGCACACACACCTATTAAGCAATCGTCGGGAACCAAAAATGGCTTGATGGTGTTTAAAAGACACCAGAAATGTTCTAACTTCGAACCAAACGTTCAGACTCAGACTTCTTTGTTTTGACCAGGTTTTTAGGAGAGTTCACCCGACACTGCTTCGGACATCTGCAGTTTACAATGAAGAGCTACACTGTGCAAAAGCCCCTATTTATAGAGCGCCAACATTTAAAAGTACAAATCTTTAAACGGTAACGCTAGCATTCCTGTGTAAACTAAATAACAACAACAACAAGAAAAACACAAATTTGTGAAACTGTTGACGTAGTGTTTTTCATATGTTCGGCCTATGGTTATGTCAGCAGGTGTTTGTACAAAGTAACATTGCCATCTAATGGCCTGACTTGAATAATACAGGATTCGCTGAGGGTTTTGACACTATTGATGTCTATACGCAAAACTTTTCGAAAACGGTTGCATTTTTAGTATGTAGTTATGTAAACATACCCATTGTTAGAAAATATGCTACACCCGTTAATTCTTCGATTGCAGTTATATTATTATATTACGTTATTAGTTAATCATTTGGTTTGTGGCTGGTTTATAGTTTCTGGTTCCTGTTACAGTATGATACCGTCTCGCATCGATTTTTCGATACATCGTTTTTTTGTTTTGCTTTTTTATGTGGTCGATTCAAAATCCTAAAGGCCACAGATTGATTTTTTTGCTAAATGTATTTTTCCGCAAACATTGAACATTTACGTTAATCTTTTTTATTAGTCTAATCCACTAGGTGTCACCCCCTTTATTTGCCTTGTTACAACAGAGAGTCCGTTATTCACTCATTGCTTAAAATGGTGGATTCCCAGCGTCAACACCACCTTCACATAAAAACATTTTAGATTTAGCTCTTTTACACCTTATATCATATGTAAACATTTGTGTTAGCATGGCAACGGTTGAGCATTTTAATTGAATCCATTATCAGCCCTGCGGTGGAAAATGAAATCGTAGGCGTGCTAGCCAGCTCGGATCGGAACGGTTCTGCAAAGAGAACCGATCAGCCCGGTTGTGGAAAAGTGGATAGACTATACTGTATGCTTATCACCCAAAAGCCAGTATGTTTCTACACCGTTCATGGACTTGCAACCTACAGCTTACAGCTAATGCTTTAAAATTTTATCTTAAACACAAAATAACCTGATCCTGTTTAACCAAGGCATGCATGCTGACCTCTGAGTTTTCAGCATCAGTTTTTCATCTTGTATCAATGTTCTGTCTATTTATCGTATGCATTTGAAATATAGAGTTCTGTTATATTGTACCCAAGTGTTTAATATACAGAGTTGTGGCTCTTAATTGCCTTTTATTAATTATCCATTTGTAATCTTATGTTATAAATGTAGGATTGGTGTTAAATTTATATTCATTATAGTTAAATCAAATTGAGAGCTGAAATCGAAAATCGAATCGAATTGAGAGCTTGAAAATTGAAATATATCGGAACATTTGAATTGAGACCCAGCCCTATATATTCTTGCATAGGACTGTGTACCACTGGTGATTGTTGAAAAGTAGAGAACTGCTAAGCTTTATTGATTTTAAATAAATAAAGGTGCTGGTCATATAATTAGAATATCTTTAAAAAGTTGATTTATTTCACCAATTTCATGCAAGTATTTTGCCACAAAGTGTGGCAAAAAGTCGGGAGAAGGATAGACTGATGAGCTGGGATTCGAACACAAGGCTGTCAGCTCATGTCTAGCACATATTCTCTTCGTTTCGGACACTTTCCATCCTTATATTCCCATTAGTTTCTACATGCCTAAGCAAGGAAGTAAGTTGGTGCAGTACGGTTCAGTAGCATCAGCACCCGCTGCCCTGCGGATGACACCCGATAGTTTCCGAGTGCTTTCTCTCTGCGTCTGTCACTTGTTTCCTGTCTCTGTCATTTCTGAGTGTGTATAACTTCTCATGTGACCTTTTCCTCCTCTTTACTGATCCTGTGTGTTCTGTAGATGTACACCAACCGCGTGGCTATAGGTGATGACTTCATCGCACTTCAGCCTCTGTCCAGAGCCAAGAATCAGCTGGGCAAGATTAGGTAGAGTAGGAGACACCCTCACACTGCATGCGGAGGAAAAACTAACAGAGGGGGAGGAGCGAAAGAAGCAACTCTAGCGATTTAACAGCTGACCTGCATGCGTAACCCGTGCATGATTGTGTAGGTCAGATTTACAGCAGACGCGTCCTCACACAGCATGAGCTTGAGCTCACCGCCCCATTGATGGATGCTTTTTCTAATGTTCGGAAGCTTTCTTTTTCTTTCTCTGCATGTTCCCAAAGCGATTGTTTTTTAATCTTTGCCAACGAGCAGAGAAAGTGATCTCCAGTCCAGCTCCAGTAAGAATGCTTACTTGAAATCTGATTTGTGGATATTCAGCAAAAAAAAAAAAATGTTAGCCTCTGAAATTGCCAATATACAAAGTTAAGAGTAAGGCTAAAACTGATTTTATATTTAACATGATGACAATTTCATAGAAACTTTGCAAGTTACTAATCATAAGACTTCTATTTCCTCAATAGCAGCTACAGAAAGCAGAAAGATAAGTGATGCTGCCTTAATTTGGCCAAACTAACATCTGGATAGTGGCCAGGATAAAATGCTGTCTACATAGGCAGCTCGCTAGGTTCTGGAACAGAGCCTTCAGGTTCAGAAGAAGCGTTCTCGCAGTGGACTTAGGGGCAGTTTCGTGCTCGTTCACCTTTCTGCTGTTTTCATCCGTTTGGGAGACTTACCGCGCTGTTTTGTCCTTCCAGATGGAAGCGGATAAGGTTTCAGTCAGCTCAGAATATGACACTGCTGAAATCGGGAGCCGAGGGGAGGACAATCGGCCACTGATCGCTGCTTATCCTCCACCTCTGGTGCAGCCCCACCCTTCCCCTAGGTAGTACTCTACCCCCATCAGGCCTCCGTCTGTGTGTGTACAGTATGTGACCGCCATGACCCAGGCATCCTGTCATGGGACACTAGCTCTCCCTGTGATGTAAGCAGGAGCGAGGGCTGCTATGAGTGGCATGAGTCCGATACATTCGCTGGAGACTCTGCTGGTCTTATCTAGTCTCATATCTCTGCATGTCTCAATCATCTTCATTTTTGTGTGTTTTTTCATAATCAGTTATGTTTGCATTATCATCAGCCTTATAAATCATTGATCGAATGAGCTGGTCTTTATCTATAATGAATGAACAGTTGCTTAGAGATGGTCTTTGTTTATAATATAATAGCATGTTTTTGTCATGTACACGCTGCAGGCAAATATGTTTTATTCTTCGTTCCTGAGTGATAATTTTGCTAGCATGCTAGGCTGCAAACTAACAATAATTTGTAAAAATCAGCTGATCTGTTGATTATTTCTTCGATTAATCGGATGAAAATTCAAACATAATTAATTTTTTTATTTTATTTATTACATTCTTTTTGAATGCACTATCCATGAAAATGCACTACTTTTAAACTAATTTCTTAGATTAAATATATAAAAAATGTAAATATATCTAATATTAATGGAATGATTTCTATTTATTATTCTGCGTTCTCCATTATTTTCTGGTTGTGGTTTGTCCGTTGAAGTGTACTATTCTTTATTATAAATGATATTTTTTTGAGCACAGCACATACACCTGAAAATCAATAATCAAAGTTTTTTATTTTTTTTATTTTTTTTTCTTCTCGATTTTATCGATTAGTTGTTTGCAGTCCTAAAGAATTTTCCTATTTTTGGATGCCAAACAAAACGGGCAAATGCCAGCACCATGGTTTTGGTTCACAGCTGCAAGATGTTATTATGTCAATCATTATGAGTTCCAGAGATACTCATATTTTCAGTACTCCGAGTACTCACTAGTACTCACTATACATTTCTTTTAGTAGATTAACTCTCGTTTTCACACTAGAGCTTTTATTGAAAGCCAAAGTTTGGTCTGTTCACCTAATTCAGGTGTGTACCATTCAATTTAACTCTGCTTAAAAAGCTCTCGAACAGCTATTGATGTGACACTCTTACCACTACAGATATTAAACCGGTAAATGTGATTTATTAATAGCTAGCACATTTATTTGTAACTGAGACGAAATGACACCTGCATCATTTGTCATTTGCCGGTTAGTCATAGCCTCCAGCCATTACTGCACAGGTTCTGCTTTTGATTAGAACTGCCTATTAATTTACAGTTACAGGACACGGTTGAAGTCGTGCGGCATTTAATCTTCTCGCAAGTTCCTGCTATTATTGATTTTCAGCAGAACTGCCAAGGTCCATGTACAGTAGTAATAGCTAAATCTTTAACCCGGCACATGGTCAAACTCAGGTTATCAAGAAACATCATGGAAGAAACATGTATTTCTGTGGTCACCGAATGTGTTGGAGATTATAGTTGTGGATGCTAAAAGGACAATTGTCAAGCATTGTAGTTGTAGAACAAAGTGTACATGAACCTAAAGTCCTCAGTAATGCATCGGTCAACAAACACATTTGTTTTTAGACACCGTCTTAATTCTGCAAGGCCTGATGAAGTGAGTCTGGAGGGATTTAATGGTAATATTGGTAGTTTGCATAATGCCTAGTCAGGTTGCCTGAGAGCGATCAAAGCATTGACTTCTTCAGTTCTAGCTGCATGCACTTTTTTTTTTTTTGTCTTTGGTTGCTTTTGAGAGCGTCTGATTGGGAATCTGATTTAAATAAAGTCATCTCGGGCTGTAATTTAGCATGTAGTTATTGAGTATTGAGAGAACTGCTATTTCTGAGGCCAAGGATGTGGTGCTGATGAGATGGTATCATTTATCACTCATATGTATTCATTATTTGGTCATTCATTTCTCATTTCAGACCTTTTAAATGTGAAGTAATGCACTGCATTTATGATTTGAGTTCAGTGTCCAAGCTGTCGTTCATCATTGGTGTGACCAAATGCACCTTATTTGAGGCTTCGTTTCGGTGTTACCTAAATACACCCTCTTCTCAAATTTGGGTACAAATTGGCATACTTTTACTTTATTTGTTACTTTGTTTAAAGCATACATATACATACACAACACACACATATTTAAGGTTGTTTCTGCCACCGAATTTGTTTTATCTCACAATTCTGACTTTTAAACCCCTTCAGGTTTCAAGGCCAATTCTGTGCCGTGTGTGGAAGTGCATTTGTAAAATGCTGGACAAATTCTGCATTTCAAAGTTGATGTGTAAAGAGTATCAAGTAGGATAAAAAAATCAAGGAAATGACAATGAATTTACTCCCCCTCAAGTATCTCCGAATCTGTATGAATTTCTTTGTTCTGCTGAATACAAAGAAGGATATTTTGAAGAACGATTGTAACCAGGTTGTCTTGGGTCACCATTGACTCCTATAGTTTTTTTTTCTTCTATGGGAGTCAATGGTGATCAAAACAGTCTAGTTACAATTTTTCTAAATATCTTCCTTTGTGTTCGGCAGAACTTCATACAGGTTCATCATTCAGTAAATGATGACAGAATGAACTATTTCTTTAAGACATCTAGCCTTTCCCATTAAGGACATCAAATCATTGTAGATATGTTTGTTGGGAACCAGTTCCATCTCTCATGTTCTAATTGACCTCTCTTTTTTCACAGTTTATTGAGGCCTACGAGGGCATCGGATGCGTGGACTCCATGTGCTGTTTCTCAGAGGGGCAAAACGCCTGCTCACGGCTGGGCCGGCTGGTGGAGCGAATGATGGGCCGCTGCGACCCCGCTCGGGCCTCCAGGTGCGACCTCTCTCTCTCTAGCCTCTGCTGTACGCACATCTCTTACAAGCTGGAGCACGACGGGCCCGCGGCCCTGGGCGAGTGAGGGCCGCCAGCGCACTCGAAGCATTCCCTAATGATTACAATATAGAATTTAAGACCGAAACGGGTGCATTCATTTGCCTTTAATGTAACAAAGATTAGCTAGAAGTTCAAGCGAGCTTCATCGCCTGGGAGGCTCCAGGTATGTACGTATACAAGAAAAGTTCCCTTCCAACCCATTGTCTTTGTCTTCCATCGTCTTCACCTTCTTTCGAGGTGCGTCCTTCTTTGCTGGTGTCGCTTTCGTGTCTTATCTCTGTGTGGCAGATAAATGTTCTCTGCTGAAGATCTCGTGCCTCCATAATCGCTGAAGCGGTCTCGTCATTCTCGTCCTCAGACATCACACCCAGTTATTAGCAAGGCTAATATTTGTAGCGCCAACTTATGCAAGTATCTGCTCGTCGAATGTCGAACTATATGACTTGATCTATGGGACATCCCGTCATTGCGTGTTCTGAGACGTTGCATCCCTGTTCAAGTGTTTGCATCTGCGTCGTGGTCTTTGCCTTGCGTGTGTGCCTCTTCGTGGAGGGGCTTGTGACGGCATGCGAACGTAATGCACTCCTAAGCCTCAGCTTTCCGCGTAATTGTTTTTGACTGACTGTAAGCCGCACTTTGGGAAGCGGGGCACTTCCGAAACTACTCTGCAGTGGTGAGATGAGTACACGGAGACCTGGTCTCGCTAAATATATAAGATTCCTGTTCCAGTATAACGGCTAGAACACTGCCATTGAAGCGCAGGGTACTAGAGAGGAGACCTCTGCTCTGGCTGGCCAACAGTAGCTGTGATCAGCTCGTTTATCGCAAAGAAAATCAAGGGACCACATTGTGATTGCGTGAGACACTGCTAACTGTAGTCTCCAAGAGGAATCTTGAGTTGTTTTTGTTCATTTTTTTATGTTTTTGTTAAGTTAAACTTGAAGCCTTACGGAAGTCGACTCAATCTGTCTAATTGCATGATGAAGCGTTTCATATTTAGTGTGCTAACAGTGGATGAATGCAAGAGAGTGTGTACGTCCTCCTAGAGTATTACTAGGCACTTTACTACGCTTTACCGCTGTTTGTTTACCGTTTCCATGTCTCTCAAATCTAAACGTTTATATGTTGTTGCATTTGTCAATGATCTGTACTGCTTTCCTTCCATACGTCTTCAGATCAGTGGTTCTCAGCTGGTGAGTAATGGGCCAAAATTGAGTCGCAAATTGCGATGTTTAACTGATCAAAAGATCCTCCTATCCAGATCCTGTTTGTTAGCAGCATTCCTACATGTAAGCAACCTCAGTTTGTGTCCCTGCTCGTAATCCACATCTTGTTTACCAAATCTCCCTTTGCCAGTCATGCTGCTTTAAAAATGCCAACCATTTATCATAATAATAACATTAAAATATAGCTGCAAGCAGCAGTTAAGGAGCCAAGTGCAAAGAAGGAACAATGCTACAACAGTGAGTAGTCAAAAAATACAATCAAGTCAAGATATGTGGTCACTAGTAATACGATTTAATTGCTTATCAATTTTGACCAGTAGTTGGCACTGTTATGTACTGATGATGCGGTCAGTTGGGTGTCAATATGCCAAAGTTGCATCATGCTAACAATTATTTATGCATTATTCAAGAACTGTTTGGTCTGTTTAAAAGAGTTCGATAACTTTTTGCCGGCATGGACGGAAGTCAATTTTGGTAGAAATCAGGTCAAAAGATTAGGAAGAGTTAGAAAAGGTAGGTTTTCCAATAATAATCTGATTGGCATGTTGTCGAATATGGCACAAATGGTATCAATGTTCTTGGGATTATCCAGGTAAGATATCAAGGCCATCTTTATTAAAATAGGTTACATTTATCAAAAGATTTTAGCAATTTTTATTATTATTACTTCATTATGTTTTGACCAGAAGATGGCGCTGTTCTAGTATTTTGGCATTTGTGTTGATACACTAATGCATTCTTAAGAGGAACCATCTCCTGACCAGTAGGTGGTGCTATGCCAAAACACTACATGTAGCCTCAAGTGCTGCTTATGATGACGTTTTATTTGAATATGCTAAAATGTAGTGTAGATATAACATCATGTCCAATTTTGGTGAAAATCAGACTGGGATGAAAAAAAGTAGATATTTGAATAATTCAAATTTGAAAATTTAAATTTAAATTTTGAATTCCATTTGAGTCGACATGAGAGTCAAGAAAAAATTTTCTTTGAAGAAAACTTGAAGGTTCCAAAAGTTATTAGCTTTAACCAAAGCATGTTCATGCTGGAAACTAATTTTGAGAATGTCCTCTATCCTTCACAGCTTCTTTTATTTATTTATTGTTTTCAATGGGCTGCCTTGTACTCCAGCAGAAGTAAACTAATAAATGCAATAGGTGTCATTTAATGTACTTAGGGATGACTTTGGTATCTGGGACACTGGGTCAACACACTTGATAGGCCAGTTGAGAACCACTGCTTTAGAGACTAAAGGAGATTGTTACTGTGATGCCAGTAAGCCACATATACATACAATATATAAATGCAAATACACATTCTGATTTCTCTGCCCTCTCTCCCAGTCCTTTCTATCCAAAGATAAACGCATTACTGTAGCTATCAATGTATTCTTTATATTATATAGCATGGATCTATGTATAATATGGCTGTGCTTCAGAGGGGTTAGTCCACTGGATGAAGGCAGTGCCCTCTGGTGTTCAAGAGTAGCAGGCCTGGCGTTTGAGGACTACAGCTTTGGAACGGCTCGGATCCTCAAGGGCTGCTTAATTCCACTCTATTTACAAATATCATTTAAAATTTATAGTGAAACTATATACACATATTTTTCTACAAATAGATTTACGTTATGTATATTTACTTATATACTGTAAATGATCTTTTTCCTATATAGGTACCATACCCAACATATTCTGGCTAGGAAAAGATTAATACTTTCATAGGAATGTAGTCTATGTACTGTATATGTCGAGGCTGTGGAAGGATGTTGTGTTTGTTTATTGTCTTTTAACCATCCACATTAACCCATCTTGTACTAACATGCACCTCATCCGTTTCTACATCGGTTGCTTGCTGATCTTCATGTGCAAAGAGTTCATTAGTTAAAGAGAGATTTATACCGGACTCTTAGGAATATACTTTTGGGGTTACCCAGTAATTCATAACCAGCTGCTTAACAAGATAGAAATCAAGAGCTAAAATTATACATCCTCAGTGAGGTATTGAGTTACACAAGGTGTCCACTTGATCCTTTTCTTTTTTAATTGTTAATCAAAAATATACATAATTTTAAAGGGATAGTTCAGCCAAAACTGTACACTAATGGATATCATTCCAAACCATATTGTTCATCTTTAAAACACAAATGAACAAATTCAAACTGCAGAGATTTTTTTTTCTTGTAATAAAAGACCAAAACTTTAACTCTTCTAAAGGAGCTTGTGCCATCTGTGAGAAAACATCATTAGCTGCGTTTCCTATAAAATTGCGCAAATTGTGAATTAAAAAACAATATCCCTAATGGAAACGCGTCGATTTCGCAAAAACTCCCATATACTGCAAAAGTGTTTTTTCGCTAATTTTTGTTTTTCCCGCGCCTACAGGTAACATATTTAAAAAAAAAAGTCATATTATAACCTCCAGGAAACCCTTAATAAGTGTTCGTTTTTGAGTTTAGGGGTCTTTCCTTGCCATTAATGCTTAGACAGTATAAACTGTGTTGCTTCTGTAATGATACACTCATATACCTCCTTTTTATAAATATATCCAAAATCCGTCAAAAAACAAAATCGTCCAAAAATTGTTGCTATGACTTATCGCGAGAGGCAAATGGTTACTTTTTAGCCACATAACGTTAGTTAATGGAAACGCCGTCATTTCGCAATTCTTTATCGTCATTTATCAAATATCGCAAATCTGTAATGGAAAGGCGGCTATTGGTTCTGGCTTATCAAGCAAGCACATTTGAGTTTACACTTTTTGGTATAAAGGACTTTGAATGGAAGGATCTAATTCTTTAATAAAACATCTTAATTTGTGTTTCGAAGATAAACGAAAGTTTTTTGAGTTTGGAATGACATGAAAGTGGAGTAATTAATGACTGCATTTTCATTTCTAGGAGAACTATACCTTTAAGGGTATTATAATAATTTATATATTACCAACAGTTTTTTTTTTTTTTTAATTAACTTTTTTGTGTGAAAAACACAATTAGCCAATTCATCATGTTTCTGAAAACGCATGGATATAGTCACAATACCAGTTAATGATTTACGTAAGTTGTTGTACAGGATATATACTTATTTTTACCTATATACTTTTGTAACCTGTTAGAATTAGGGATAGAAATAGTTTGGTATTTATCAATGATAGTACAACACAGTATTATTCAGGTCATGCCCAACTCATGAACGTCCACTCTGCCCCCCCCTCACCTCACTGTTCGCACTTTCCTTGATCCTTCCAGATCTTGGAGCGACTCGGACACCTTCTTCTCCAACGACCGGAGCATCCTGACGCTCTCACCCATGGAGGTCTCTCACTGTTAATGCACCAGCCCAAAAAAAGGATGGGCTCCCAGAGTCTGGAGACGCCTGCCCTTTTACCCCCCGTCCCATGCCCTTATCCAGTCACCAGCCAGACTGTCACACTTTAAAAGCTCTGAGCATCACATCATATGTGATCAGCAGCAACAAGGGACAGGCAGTGGCTCCTGCAAAAACCAAAGGATTTGTGTGTCTTGAGTTTCCGCTGCTAGTAGACCCACGGAACTGTACCCGAAGGGCCACCGTCTTTCCTGAGGAAATCGAAGGGGGTCTGTTTGAAGCCATAATTCCCTCTTTTAATTGCCTGATTTTGAAGGTATTAAGTGTGAGCACCACGTAGCGCTAGCTCACAAACCTGCAGCCTCCTACCCTAAGATGCCTACCTGTACACCCAGCCTGAGTTGAGGTCCGTACAGACTTTCATGATGCAAGAATGTCGCGATGGAGTTCTTAATGGGAAAACTCACATATCACCCTTGAACTATATCACTTTAACCTCCATCAGTCATGTGCCTGCATATTATTTCTCATTTTCTTGTCTCGCACATGCTATGTTGTCATCTCTAACCATTGCCACCGGTTAATTTATCATTGTTGCCGTGTTCCTTGTTTTTCTGCTTGTGTTGCTAACCACTCGTCAAAACTGTATGATTATTTTATTTGTGTGTGTGTGTGTATGCGTGTGTATTTAATCACGTAGTAGGAGGAGAAGGAATGAAATTCATCCTACATGGGTTATTGTAAGGCCAGAGCTTTGAGACAACCGTTTTAAACTTGCTTAGATCAACTATATTGAAGTTTATGATCTCAGACTGCATGCTGCACTTGGGTCAGTCTGTCTCAAAAACCCCAAGTCAACCGGACCTAAATGCTCCCGATTTGAGGAGTCAAGCCTTGGGAATTTTCTTTATTTTTCTTTGCTGCAAAGGCCATGACGCCCTGGATCTCACAGGTATCGGCTGAAATCTGGTGCCGTGACCCGGGTGGCAGTTGGGAGTCAGGTTTTTTGATGGAGTACGGTTACGTTTTTGAATTGTGGATTACTCTATTTTGGTACTACTTCTCTCTAGTCTTTATTTGTATATCACCTTTTTTTCATGTCAATGTTCAAACCCAGAACGACTCCTGACCGCTGATCATTACTATTACATCTTGCGTTGAAATTCAACGGCGGAAGTGTTTTGCTATATAATGTATTTTCTTGGATTATGTAGCAACGCAGTATGCCACTTGTTACTCAGAGACATTAGCAATAAGACTCAATCTAGACTGGAAATACCTGATCTAGCTGTGATGTCAGTCATCCATGTTGCGGTTTCATCTTTTTTGTGTAAACATATGTTCTTCTAATTGTACTCTCCTTACAGTGAATATGTTTAATTGCTGATGTTTATGAAAGTTCTATTTACAGAATAAATACCTTTATAAAATCCAGTGTTATTATGATTATTAGTATTTTACTCTCTTAAGATATATGAAATTCTATAACTGAGGGTACATTTGGTGTCTGGAGTCATTTTATTTTCTTCTCCTTTTTTTATATATATATATTATTTTTAAATGAAAAGTTATGAATTACAAGGAGTTACAGTCCTTAATAAAAGTCCTTTTTTTTTTTTTTTAAGTGTCTTAAATAGCTGAAAATCATGGTTTATTATTGTCCGAATTAGTCAGTCAGTGTATTTTTTCCATCATGTTTTAATGTGCAATCAAAATATTTTATATTTATTTATATATATATATTTTATATAATATTTTACTTTTCTTTTAGCTACATTTTATTAGTTTTATTTATAAAAGCCCTTAATGGTCACTCACTTAATTCTACAACATTAACGTATTTAAAATTATTATATTTTCTTATACAAATGTGTGTCCATAAATCTTGCATCAACTGTTACCAAATCATATTTTGCCTTTCCAAATTAGTGAAATTTTCTCTCAGAATTGTGTAAGTTACAGGAAATGATGTCACTTTCACACACTAATAAGATCTAAAGCTCTGAAAAGTGTCTGTGCTCTCTCTGAGAAAATATTTTAACCTAAAAACTTTTTAGATTCTTTTTCAGATTTAAAATACTTTCTCAAAGTGGAGTTTTGTAAAGACAGTATTTTTTGTTTGTTTGTTTTCTTAAGTAAAATATAATCTCAATTTCGAATGTTGAAATGTAAGGACAGTTTTTTATTTTTTGTTATTTATGCACATTTCCATATTTGTCCACAAACAATACCATAAACATAATTTGTGTTTAGTAAACACTGGATTATTATTATGTCATATGTTTTTAAGAAGATACTGGAAATAATTTGTTAGTCAGTAGTTTGAATAATGAATAAGCTTCTCTGATTGACTTGACGCATGTAAATTTTCTAGTTGAATTTAAAGAATTACATCTATTTTTGTTCTGAATTATTAATGCGCTAATCTTTTTTTCTTCAAATGCTGACAGCACAAATGTTAGATACTACTCTTTAAACAGACTTGTACAGTTAGCATGAAGTGACTATAGTTTTCTCTGTATACTTCAGTGGTTTGGTTTTGTTGAAATGCAAATACTTGCAGATTTTTGTGTAATGGAAGAGTCGCTTCAGGCCACAGTCATCCAGAGGTTAACCCGGAAAACCATCGATGCATTTCAGACGGTGAACATCCAGAAAAATGGGGCCAACAACAACCCATCTTTATCTTTCAAACAATGACATCATGGTACAAAATAACCACAGGGTCTGAACGTTACAGGTGACGGCTAATACAAACTCCGTATGTAAATGAGCCATTTACTCACATAAACCAGGAAGTGTCTAACTTTCATTTTAGAGGAAACGTCAAACTGCAAAACTGAAAGGATTTTGAGTCTGGAATCTCCAAACTAAGCAGCGGTTAACCATCAGACTGTTCCAAGTACTCCCATGTATGTACCTGGACAATATGGCAACATAAGAAAGCTACCATGTCGTTGAATTTGTGTCCAGTGTACATCAGGGTTAAGTATTGCCAGCTAACCTACACTGATGCACAATAGTGCATCTCCCTCCATCTGAGCTCTAGTCTAACCTCAAAACATGATCCAGAGGCATCAGCTCTCCCAAAACAACCGTGCTTTTTGATCCAAATGGAATCATCAATTAGCACTGAATGTAACAGATAATGCATAACGCTGTGACATTTCTTCATGATTCTCTCATCCACTCCACAGGCCTTGTGGTATTAAATCTATTTAAGGATGGTTACGCTGACGTCCTTCTCGATGATCAATCGCGCTGCTCATTAGTGCTCATATATAATGCAGATCAGCTGTTTCTATTTCCAGAGAATGATCTTGAGTGAGTTTTCATAGTCTGTGAGCCATCTATTCATGAGCATATGCATTCCTATTTATACAGTTATCACCGTATGACCCTTGACCTTTACATAGTTTTCTAATGAATTTGAATAAATTGGAAAAGCGCTGAATGAATCTAGAAAATATAAAAGCAATTTAAAGAAATAATATCACACAAGCTTGAATGAGATTTGAGGTATTGACAGTGGTGGAATGTAACAAAGTATTTGTACTTCGTTACTGTACTTAAGTAAATTTTTACGTATCTATACTTAAGTAAAAAAAATAATGCATACT
>JAUCNO010000460.1:3896860-3908066 GCA_032353835.1 Enteromius viviparus
CGGTTATGAGCATATCCGGGTTTTTGGCGGGGTTTACATGGCCGTGCGGAACCGGGTTATTGTGAATATCCGGGTTTAAAAAGGGTTACTGGCTGCATGTAAATGCACTCACTGTGCTAGGGCTATATATTATCAGAATGAACTCAACTCCTCCCTTAATAGTTATACCTGAATTTATTGCGATGTAAAGCAAACACAGACTACTTGAAACTGACCAAAATAAATAAGAAATATAAATAATTTTATGAACTTCCCTTTGTGACTTGGGGTAAGCAAAGACGATAGAATCCCCGAGACGTGTTTTGAATGAAGAAAATGCAACGCCTAAATGGCTGACCATTTACAGGAAGCCCCACCTTCTGAATAAAATAGCCAATCGCTGACCTGTAAAAAACAGTTTTTGGAGAATTTCATGTTTCCCCATTCAGAGAGATTGGAGCTGCACATGGATGCCAGAGAGGCGTTTCAAAGATGGCTGCCGAGTAACATGACTTGTCTTAAAGAAACTTTGGAGTAAGGCAGTGAGAATACTGATTCAAAACTCTATATTTTCCCCAATAATTCCATTATATGGAAAATAATTTCAAACAGATTTGTAACTATCAGAGAAGATCTCCTGTGTGTTGAAGTCATGGTGATCTAATAGTTATAATTAGTTATTGGTTAATGCTGAGGTGTTTATATTAATTTGTCATAAGCACTTTGACTTCCTGCATGATTGATTTTCACACCTTACCCAAATGACACACAAAACTAAGATAGATGTCACAAAATTGCTTGCAACGGGCCCCAGTTCCTTAAAGTGGCTATATCTCGTCGTAGATGTGCCGGTAATTAAATGATCTTCTCCGGAAATAAAACTGATTGGTAATTGTAGTCAAAGATGAGGTTAGGTGTACATCAGCGGCTTGATGTTTGAGGTTCATGGGTCAGACGTATGAATCATCACGATGACGTTCTCAGGGGTACGGAGCTGGCGTTTAGTTTGCATTGCCTTCGCAGGTGTTATAGGGTCATGACCCATGCCATCTACAACATGCATTTAGAGTGGAGATGTGTCACTGAACAGAGAGCTTATAAGCGTTTGAGACGATCCTTCTTCTGTTACTTGAGAAGAGCTGGTCACAATAGACGTCTGTGTCACATCAAGCCCTGTTTCCAGCCACAATGGTTAGCGATCGGATCTTTCTTCTAACCGTAACCTGCTCTGTCTTAATGCTACTGGTTAGCTGCGATGATGTCCTAGAGATCCGCTCGCCTGAAGACAACATGAAGGCTCAAGAGGAGAAAGAACTGGTAAGTCAACATTTGTTAAGGTTGATTCTTCAGATACCATCCTAAAAGTAGGGATATATTAATACAGGAAATAACATCTTGCAGATTGAGGCTCTTCAAGAAGTTCTCGAAAAACTGAGAAACAAACAGATTCCCACAGTGGAGAAGAAGTTCGGTTGGGTTCCCTCGGTAAGTCTTCAGGAGCAGTTCAAATATCTATTAAAACGGTGAAATGATTTAAAATCTCCTATGTTGTGTGCTATTAACTGTGATTTCCATTATTAGAAATGTGAGTGTAATACTGATTTCTATTATTAAAGAGGCAGTACACCCATAATTAACTTTGCTCCAAACCCATAAGTGTTTCATTAATCTTTGTCATGCAAATATAGATATTTTAAGTTTCCTTTTACCATTTTTGACCATCCCTCAAAAGTCTAGCTACTCCGTATTTTCCATATTTGATGTATGTGCTTATTTGTATGTATTTAAAGCAGCTCATGATATATAATTGAATTGTATTCAGTATTTAATGGTGTAATGTGAATAGTATGAGGTCGAGACTGAACGATGAAGCAGTGGAATGGTGTGTTTAGTGTGATGCAGGTGAGCAGTGTGCGGTTCGCAAAGGTGCTCGCTTCGGGAAGCTGTGCAGCTGTCCGGGAGGAACCACCTGCAGCTTCTCCATCCTCAAGTGTTTGTGAAAACACGCCTCGTTCTGTCTTCACCCAGCCTTTCATTGTCCCATGATTGTTAGAGATGTCTCTTGTTGCTTCCCATCGGTTGTACCATGTTTTATTAATGCACATATCAAATAAATGCATGCATTTTTGTATATATCTCAAAGTCTGATTACTCTGAGAGAAATAACCTTCGAATATTTAGAAACACTGTGCAACTGTAGTTAATTCCACCAATGGCCACCAGGTGATGCAAAGCTTCAACCAATGGTAGGCTACATGAAAGGCTGGTGTCATATCATTAGCCTATAGTTGAGAAGTCAAAGAGAACTTTGATGTTATCAGATGCAGCTCCTCCCAGCAGACTAATAAAAGTTAGGCTTAATAGTTAATAATGAAACGCATTTACACCTAGGCGTTGATGGATTACTTTATTCATTCAAATCTATTTTCATGAGAAAGATAAGCCTTGTTGCTTGACATGCTATCAGCAGATCCGTTTTATTTGGCAAACACTTATGTACCCTAATATTTTAACATTTTTTAGTCACACTGGAGCAAATTACCATTCATTAAAAGCAAACATGTTTAGAAATAGCAAATATACAACATGACATATATATATATATGTAGGCCAATTTATTTATTTATATTAGCCTATGTGACATATAGTGTGTGCATTTAAAATGATTCACTAATGTACTTATTTATTTTAAAACATTAATCCGTTTTAAATGTGTCTTTTTATTTATACATTTAAAAATGTTTTTATTTATTGCGTTATTGAACTGCATACACAAAACACGAATTAAATAAACACAGTTTAACATTTAAATTAAATTGTCCGTTTTAAAAAGTGATTGATCTGCATTTTGCATTTGAATTAGTAAATCAATTAATTTATAGGTGTCCATATTTTAGCTACATATAGGATATTCGCCTTCTTTGCTTGTTTGTTTGTTTATTTATTTATGTATAAATGTATAAAATTAAATTTGAGGAATTCGGTTTGTGAAGAGCCCTAATTTATGTAGCATTTTCATAATAAATAACTGCATAGTAGTTTTTTCATGTTAAAATGTTAAAAAAGCACATTGAAAAGAACATCATATAGCCTTTTTTTGTTACATGAGTTTCTAAATCCTTCCAAAACACTACATTGCACTTTCTTTATCAGCTGATTGGACACAAATGACGTTAACCTCTCCTCCCTGCCCCTAGCATATAAACTGTGGGTGTTTCCCTGAGCGCATCGCTTGTGTTACCGCTGGGTTGTTCGATTCATTTGACGGGTCGGTTCGTTTGAACGAATCATTTCAGTGTCGGTTCTTTCAAATTCAAATTGTTGCCAGATGTCCACGAGTCTATACATCGTTTTATTTTTTGTTGTTATCACCATGTTTTTGGGGAAAGTAATATAAATATAGATTATGTAGCCTATTGATTGTATTCAGTACCGTATACATGTATAGAAATGTATATAATGTACTCTTTAACATCCATACATATTTTGAAATAAATAAATGAATATCTTTAGTGTCAAACGCGTATGTTGCTTCAATTCGTCCCTCGCAGCATGTTCTTCGTCAAAGATCCACAAAGAATCGTTTCGACCGAGTCCTTGAATAGAACCGAGTCACGCGAACGAGTCGCTCGCGAATCGGACATCACGAATTTGTGTAAACTTTGCAACATGGCGGCAGACCACATCGGCGAGTTGGCAAGCATGGAGAACTCCAGCCGAAGCGCTCGACCCGGTTTCTGCGGCGACAGATACTCTTTGCTGGTCATTGTTGGACAGCCCGGTCCGGCTGGATTTGTGGATTTACTGGTGTCAGAGATTGAAAGAGGTAAAGTTCGGGGATGATGATTGAATGAGAGCCAGCGCGCGCGCCCCTCGCCCATCACTGTCTGAGTTTACAAGAAGAGAGAAAAAAACATAAATAACAATGTTACAACTTTTTCAGAAAATGACGGAAGTCTCTTTTTGTAGCTCATTTTACTGGATTTTTATTATTTTTATCTCCATCATTATAATCACCATTATTATTATTATAATTACTATTTATTTGTACAAAATGTTATAAATACAAAGAGAAAGTTTATAGTTTTCTACGGTTATTTTAAAACTTTAAGGACTGTATGACTTGTTACCCTGTGGATATAAATGCCTGGTTAGTAGATGCAGAATAACCACTGAAAGTCTCTTGAAAGCTGTCACATGGCATGAATGTAACCAAATATCATCTTCAGAGACTCCCTTTTGTTCATGTGACCTTGACCTCCTTTCATTTTGTCAGCTGAGTAGGAACTAAAATGAGATGAATGCCCACAGAGGGCTCATACACAGATATTAACTGTTAAACAGGGGCTCTCGGATCCTGTATAGGATGTTAAATCGATACGAGGAAGTTCTTCAAAGCAGACTAAATAACAGCTACTGTGCGTGTCGATGCAGAGAGCCTTCCTCTGTTTATAAAAGAGATTTGAGAGGTGTAGTGGTATTGGTTTTTCAGTATTTCTGGGTGCTTGTGTGAGATTCTTGGCCCCTGGATCCCAAAGCACATAAAAAGACCCAGCCTGCTCTGCAGATCATAAATATTGCAGCTCATTTACTTCAGCATGGCTGAGCCGACGTGACTTCCCTGTTCAGACGCTCTCTGTCAGCCTGCAATCCTCCAATCTGAACGCACCCTCTTATGAAAGAAAGATAAGCGCATTCATATAGCAGCAGATATGGCTTGTTTTCTCTGTTGAAAGTCCCTGAAAAGCGAAGCAATTCTTTTGCACAGTTAGGCTATGTATAGTCTTGTGTTTGCAGACTCTCCTTCCTCATTGTGCTTGCTGGTTCAAAGTTCTTCTTTAAAATGTGCGAGATGCCTCTGTCTTGTTGAAAGAGAACTGGTTTTCCACCCCTGTTGGCTTTTTAAGGGGGTTTGTACTCTTTCTCGTTGGTCGGACTGGGAGTCCGGGCTGGTTAGAGATGATTGTGTGTGTGCAGCTGGGATTGTTGTAGTTATTTTTGATTTTCGGTCTCTTTATCTGTGACTATACACAAGGGCCGTCTGACTGATACACACACATCCTCTTTGTGACTGTTGCCAGTGTTTCCTTCTCTTCCTGGTCAGGCGCTGCAGTTTCCACCTCACTAACCAGACAGGAATACGATTTCTTCTGCTTTAAATGCTGTCAGCAACTTTAAATAGGAAGGAATTGTTGGAAGAGCTACTTTATAATTTGAAGTTTTTTTTGAAAAGCGAAGTTAGTTATTTGAATAGAAATCCACGCGATTGGGAATTTTGACCCTCATATTTAGTTTGAATTGGTTTAATGAATACAGCGTGTTGACCAACAGAAAGCTGTTCGGTTTGAAAGTGAGCTTGAGCTGTGCTTTAAAAATCAATACACTATTGGCAACAGGCAATGGATCATTTTTAGGAAAAGTATTAAAGCAGCTACTAAGGGTACTTTTACACGACAATTGTACTAGAAATGGGAACGATTTTGTTTTCTTTTTAATAAAAGATGTGTGTATAGATGACAACATTGTCCGAATAATTCCTGTTCATAAGCTAAAAATGCTGTATTATTCATGCCAGACCAGTAGATGGCGATGTCACTTACGCGCTTATACACATAGCTATATGAACACGAAATATGCATCATTCACGGATTTAGTGGTGAAATTTTGATTCAATGGTAAGACTTTCAAACTCGCATGTTTTTAAAAGTTTGCATTTGCGGGCCCAAAAATGTAGTTAAATGTGTGGCTAAAATGCATAAAAACTTTTACATTTTTATTGGAAAACAGTGTCACGTAAACGCCCATTAAAATGTAGCAAGCTAAATGCATTACCCTAAAGCATAAATAAAGGACAGTATATTTTAAAATGGATATATATCAGACTTTCATTTTGTGTAGTGTATAATATTAAACAATTGTATTTACTAGGGTTGGGTCGATAGACGATGCCATCGTCAATTGCCGATGGCCTATAGGCATCACGATGCTGAGCTGGCATCGTGATCCTCCGCCCCGCCGCAGCAGCAGCAACCAGCTCGCGAAAAACACACTTAATCTATGCCGGGAAATCTATGCCATTAATAAGCGAGCGCACCACTGATGCTGGCGAGCGTGGTAAATCATTCCCGTGAGAGGAAAACAGATGTACATGCGAAGAAATGGGGCCCGCAAGCTCATTTCCAACCCTTGCGCACTTGATACGTCATCCGCGCAAAATTCATGCACTCGCATGCAATCATTTCTGCGCTTGATCTTATCTCACCTGCTCGTGCGAAGACTGTTACTTTTGTCAGTCTTGGGGCGGGGCTTGGTGTTTTAGTTACAACTAAACCCCCCCAACAACTGCTGCCTACGGCGACGATGCCATCGTCCATCACGATGTTTCACATTAAACCAAATTGGTCGACATCGCGCAACCCTAGTATTTACTTTTTTTAATATATATATATATATATATATATATATATATATGGCATCATTATTCTTGTACATATACATTTAAAAAATATATTAAATACAGCAATTAAACTAGAAAATACAACATTTATAAAACCACAGCCTTTAGATAAATATTTCAGTGAAAAAAATATTTTTGAATTATTTACGAGACTTATCTGAAACGCTAAAATAAATTGGACTTCTGAATGCAATATGAGAGAACGTGTGTTTTGTCGTGGCATATCACTAGTCAGTGGCTTATTATTCAACCGCACTAATGGAAAATACAAAAGCTAGTAAAGCAGACTGGCTGCTTGTCAAAATAAATTGCAACCGTTCACTACTGCTGCTGAGTATTTGGGCGGTACGTGAGGAAAAACATGCAGTCAGTGCTGTAGTAGAGTTCTTTTTAAGTGAGTCAGTGGTAGAAAGAGGTCACCTTATTTTGGCTTAGGGGGAAAAAAAGATTTTTCCACTTTGCTATTGAATTGTGCATAGCTTCTCCTGCTTATTTCTGTCCAGAGAACTAAAAACTCAAACCAAGTATACTGTGACCTCTTGTGTGGTTTTGAAATATGCATTTAACATAGAATGCATATTTTCACAAAAACTCTGAAAGCTGTGATACACCTACTCATTTCTTTCACTGCAGACACAGAAAACTCACTACAAGGATTATAAATACAGTCCGTGTCGGTGTCTCTTGGCCCATAGACCTGTCTGTGAAAGTGCTCAATGTCGGTATCTTCAGTGGACGGTGAATGTGGTACATGAATAATTGAGCTTTTGCTTGTGTTGACTGCAGTCTGACTGGGCCGCTTTCATCTCTGTGTAGGTATTCGCTCCTGGAATGTGGACTTGACCGTTTGCAACATTGATGAACAGCTGAAGCTGTTCATTTCAAGACACTCTGCTTTCTTCTCTGAAGATCTTAAAGGTAAGAATCGAAATTTGGATGAACTATTTGCTCTTGTATGTTTGTTTTTTGCGTTTTCTTTTTGGGAGGAGATCTGTGAAATTGTGTGGGATTTATTTAAATGTTTATATGAGAGTATTATACGAAGACCGTAAATGGGCATGTTCATGAGAGAAAATTAGCCTTATATTCCAATGATTTTCTCTTGCAAAAAATAATGAACAAAAATTGCAGTTTTTTAAGAAATGTTGCATTCCCTAGCAAAACTTGTGAGTAAACAAAGTTTTTTGGAGGAAGCCAAAATGTTCTGTAAGGGAACATAACGTTTCTTGGTGGGAAATGCAATGTTTTTCTTAGAACACTAAGTTTTTTGTGAGAGACTGCAAACGTTTTACAAGTGAATCCAAAGCTTTTTTTGGAGAAGAATGCAAAGTTGTGTAAGGAAATGCAAACTTTTTGCATGTGAAGTCAAAGTAAGTAAGTGCTTTTTGTGAGAGAACACAAAAGATTTTGCAAATCGGGGGACTGAGTAAACATATTTTTGGGAAGAATGCACATTTTTTGCAAGTTCACATAAAGTTTTTTTGAGGAGAATGCAAAAGTAAACGTAAAGTTTATTAAGGGAACGCAAAAGTTTTGTGAATAAACGTCAAGTTTCTTGAAGGAACACAAAATGTTTGCGAGTAAACGTAAAGTATTTTTTGAGAAAAATGCAAAGTAAAGTAAAGTTTATTGAGAAAACGCAAAAGTTTTTTGAGTAAACGTAAAGTTTTTTTGAGGGAACGCAAAAGTTTTGTGAGTAAACGTCAAGTTTCTTGAGGGAACACAAAATGTTTGCGAGTAAACAAAGTATTTTTTGAGAAAAATGCAAAGTAAAGTAAAGTGTATTGAGGGAACGCAAATGTTTTGCGAGTTAACGTAAAGTATTATTTGAGGAGAATGCAAAGTAAACGTAAAAAAAAATGAGTTGATACACAGAGTCATAGATCACTGGCGAGCTACACAATATCGTCTTCAGAATTACAAGCGATTAATTTCCAACTCTAAACGTGATATTGCGTAGCTTGTCAGTCAAAGAACCTGCTTTACTAATGAAATATGCATGAATAAATCGACGATTAAATCGCCCAGCCCAAGGCGGAACACAAGTTTTTTTTTTAAGTGATTTAAAAAAAAAAAACAATCCGAGATGAAGAATATATTCCAGAGATTTTGTGTTAAATCTTTTCTTAAGAAATGTTGTGCTCTCTAGCAAAACTAACATGTCCTTGATGCCCAAAGCGGTTCACAGTCAGGCTTCAGGCTGGAGTGGGGCAGAAAAGTCCAGCAGCTGATAAAACAGCTGAAATTCTCAAGGCCTAAATCATCTTTATCTTTTATATTAAACCTGTGCTGAGTCCTCAGGACCCTGTTAAACGTGTCTCTCATCTATCTCAAAGGCACAGGGCTGATTCTTCTCTGACTTTAGCAATGAAGAAGCCATTGAAATATGTAGCTGTTCTTGTTATGGATAAATAGATCTTGGCTTTTTTAGAAGTGGATTAATAGAACCTGTCATGACAAGTTAATTAGCTTGTGTTAGTGAAGTGTGGCTAACACACAAACAAAACTGTCAAGCTATAGTTTGCAGTTCGCCTGTCACCTGCGTGTCCACTAGCGATGGGTACCAAAACACATGCTAAGTTATAAAAGACCGAAGTATCTGTATGCTCTGACGTTAACGGTTCTGCAGAAAAAAAATACATTTCCTATTTATTGCTAAATAATCGTTACCTAGCATATTTTAACCTTTTTTCATTTGCAGTAATATTACAGCAGTGGCTTTTCTTTTTGAGCGACCAGCTGCTGCCATCCTGGCTGTTAGCAATTAACTGAGTTAAAAGTGGGTCTGTACTTGCTCGTGACTTTGTTGAGCTGCTTACACATCATGATCACTTCTGAACAGGTTTAAAGGGTTGGACGCATTATTTCCAAATATAGTTCACTATATATGTAATTTTATTTAATCAAATGGCGATAAAGACCCAGATAAAAGTAACATTTTAAAAAGTGAAACCTTTGGTCATACCACATGTATTTTAAGGTAATTAATTTCTGCTAAAACAGCCATAAGATGATAGACGCTGATGTTAAGATAAGATATGGTTTGACTTGGATGTTGTAGCGCGTGTGAAATAGACTCCCTGATCTGAACTTCCCCTCAGGCTCAAACTGTTCTCTTCGTGAGCGTCACCTCATAGAGGAGTCCTTTCAAAGACTCGCCTGTGACTGTTAATGTCTCTGTGCTTAGATCAACACTGCCTTTCAGCGCTGTGCTCGTTTTTCTATGTGCTGTTTAAGAATTAATATTTTTGTGCTTTTGAAATCACTGGGAGCTCCAGCTCTGAGTGTTTTGGTTTTCCTTGTACAATGAAGGCACTGTGTGAAAGCAGCAGGGTTTGGAGTTGATTGGAAAAATCTTCAACCCATACAGAAACATGGAGTTCAGTCATAAGATTTACATCCGTTTACACTTTATACGTTTACTTTTCACCGCAGGTCATATTCTTTACGTAACTGTTTATACGACAAATGAACAGCTTAAATGATGATGCAGTTTAATGCAGAATGTTGTGGAGTTTGGTGAATATTGAAATCAAAAGCTGGGCTGTACACGTCGGAGGGATATAGAGTAGTGTCTATGAATATTAAAGCACAAAAACTTAAATAGTTTAAGTTGTGAAAATTTAAATTTTTGTGATGCATGTTTTTTTTGTAACAACTAATCAAAATAAAACTTGAAGAAATTATAACAAATGTACTTGTAAATGTAGTTGAATATACTTTTCAGAGTAAGAATAATAATAATAAAATTGTACATTTCATTTAAAGGAATACCTTATTTTTTTCAGTTTTAGTTATGTTTAAAACCGTGAACCTTCAGCACATATTAAAAGGAATTGTTAACTTTTCAGTTGGTTACATCTTAAGATTTAATTGTCTTCATATTTACCACCATGTTTAGTAAAATTGTATTAAATCATAAGTAAAATTTAAATAAATGATAAATAAATACATGTCTTTTAAGTATTTATTTTCACGTATTAATCCAGAAGAATTAAAGCAAACAAACAAAACACATTACATAGGGCCCTACAGCTATATCACCCTAAATTTATAGGCTTTAAACAGTTTTTTTTTGTGTTGTTTTATTTAAAATATTACATGATTAATGTGTTATACCTTTATTTATTATGGATGTTTTTGATAATAAATTTGGAAAAAAGTAGGACCCTATTGAACTGATCATCTCATACATTCAGCTTATTATACATTATATTTGGTTTACTAAAATTGCTTATTCTTCAATTAAACCATTAAAACATCCAGGAAAGGTAATGCAATATTGGGGGGAAACATTTTAGTAAAATAGAATGAAAAAAAAAAAAGAATGAAATAGGCTACACCCATCACACCCCGTGTCTAAAGGCGGTCGTACATGGCGCTAAATCGGACAGTCGGAAGACAAGACTTTGTTTACGAACGCAGTGGATTTTAAAACCTGCCGATTTCCGAGGCAATCACATTCACGAAGTTCTGCACCAAAAACAGGAGATCCTTTTCTTTGTGGCAGCAATGGCTTGCGAAAAAACAAAGAAGAAAAGAAAACGAAGGGCAGAGAATGAAATCAATACTGACAGTTCCTTTTTTATGGATTATTACTATTATATCTTTTTAAATGCTGCTCGATATATCATACAGCCCTCGCTGGTCTTTCAGAGTTCAGCGAGTTTGTCCTCTTTCTTGACAGTCCAAATTCTCTGTGGCGCTGCCATGTTTATCTTTCTTCTTCTGTGGTTTTCTTTTTTAGCTTCTGATTGGTCATTTCCAGTT
>JAUCNO010000460.1:3967849-3977972 GCA_032353835.1 Enteromius viviparus
GTATCCTAAATTGTGAATAATTAAGCTATATATCATATGCTGAAGTACATTTCTGGAGTGTTAAAGATTAAAAGAAACAATAACAAGAACCGTACAGAACCAAAAACCATGACCCTAAAACTGATACAAACCAAACCGTGGGTTTTGTGAACCGTGCCACCTCTATTAAACAGACTTCCATATTTTCCATACTATGGAGGTCAATTGCTACTGGCAAACTGTTTGGTTACCAATATTCTTTAAAATGCCTTATTTAGTGTTCAACAGAAGAAAGAAACGCATAAAGGTTTGTAACAACTTGAGGACAGTAAATGATTTTTGAGTTGAGACGTATGTAAATTTAAGGAAAACCTAGGTCTGTGTTTGTGTTGGTAACTTACACACCTGAAGTAACAGAAGATGATGACGAAGGTGAGGATGAAGCTGCAGACAGTCACTGAGATGAGTAGAGCGATGTGATGAATGTCTCCCATCACGTAACCTGCAAACACACAAACACACACACACACATTATTACAAGTCAAAGAGTCAACGGTAAACACACAACTCTTACATCATCACACTCGGCTCTAGGAACACTTCCTTCAGGAGCTGTGTGTGTGTGTGTAAGAGAGATGCTGAAGTCAGCGCTGCTGCACAGGTGTGAGGGTGTGAACACACAGGTGTGTGTGTGTGTGTGTGTGTGTGTCTGTGTGTGACGGACAGAGAAGCTTCTATTCTGCTGTGTTGATTGATGGGAGTTGCTCGTGACAACCAAAATAAACCCTACAGGTGTGCAAGAGTTTCTGACCTACATACTGTATATTTGTGGGAACAAATCAGAATTTTTTTTCTAGGAATGTTGCCAAAGGGAACATACTAAAGAGGTTAAATCATATTTTTTATGATAAATAAATAAAATAAAATTAGTCTATAGTAATCATTATATCATACTATCATATATTACGTAATGTACCATTTTTAATTAGATTTGATTTCTATATTTTATTTATATTTTTGTTAGTTATTTAGGTGTAATTAACTATACTTAAAGTCTTAGTTTTATTTCCACTAGTAACTTATTGCAGTATTATTGTTGTAGAAATAAACTTGTTATTGTAGTTTATTTCAACTAGGGCTGCACGATTAACCTTTATCGGATCGATATCGAGGTTTTAACTCCCGCGATTACCTAACCTCAGGCGTCTGAGGTTTTTTCCCCCGCCTCTGACATTTGAGTGACAAACATATTAGCCAATCAAAATGGTCGAATCTGGCGTTCCTGGCTTTCTGGCCAATTAGAAAGGGCAATGGAAACAAGATTGTATGCAGTGCACCTACTTTGTCGCTAGATTTAGCGACTTTTCTGACCCTCTTGGTGACATTTTTCCAAAAAAGCGACTAGCGACAAATCTAGCGACTTCTTGGACAAACCTCAGCGAGTCTCTGGTACTGCCGCGCGAGCTCTTGTGTTCGAGCTCTCAGCGCGCACACACCTCTCTCTGCGTCTGTTCTGTTCAGCGAGCGGCTGAGCGGAGCAAAGCTTTCGGTTAAAATAGATGTTATGTTGCTCCTAACTCGATTTTACATGCTATGCTTTACGATTGCTATGCTTGCCCGGGCTGTAGGGATCGAGTGGCTTCCCCTCAACGTCCTTTTGAGTCCCTCGTCCCATTTGATTGGTTTACATGTGGTTGTATTGTATTTCTTACTGAAATGTGTTCAGCGTGTGTTTCAGTTCCTTTTGAACATTTATCTGTTTTTAACAAAACCGTGACAATATTGATAATCATTATATGAAATTTTCATACTATTACATTCCTATAAAACTTTATTTTTGTACAGCCTGTTTGTTGAAATCAAAACCAATTCAAACCTTTTTTTTTCAGCTTTATTTAAAAATTTTGCCTCATAACATACAACTAATGAAAGAAAAGGAAACAGTTCGCAAAATGAAAACATTTAAATACTAAAGCCAAAAGGATTAGAAAAGACAGCTTTCAACAACTTTAGTCTTTAAACCTTTTAAAAGCACTTTCAAACCCCTGGTGAATTCCTTGCAGTGCCACACAAAAAATTTAAACAATAAATCAACTCTATAATGAATTCTAAATAGTCAAGGGCAAGGGTTGAGCACTCATGCAACTTAATCAATGATGTACATCCAAGTAAACAAGTCAGAGGAAAGTTTGTGAGTGAAGCACATTAAAGAAAAAAAAAAGCAATGTAGCCCTGGTGCACCACTGTCCTTTGAAGTTTAGCTTCAACCCTAATCAAACACTAGAAGATGCTAATTAAAAGGTGCATTCAATTCTAATCGGTGCTATGATCAGTGTATGACATCAAGTACCATGAAAGCGATAGGAAAGCAGGCGGACAAATAAATGATTGACCAATAAGGGTGAAAACTAGGGATGCAACAACTAATCGATAACTATCGATGATTAAATTTGTTGTCAACGAATGCCGTTATCGATTACTTGGGCTGCACACATTACTGAGGAGCGCGACCAAAGATGCACAAATACACACAGATACACAGGCGCTCGCGCAATGGAGCTTACAGAAGCGTCTGCAAGAAAAAGTGCACACCCAATTTACATTAAACGCCTATAAGACGACGATCACCTGCACACTATGCAAGACCGAGCTTTCATGGCACGGCGGTACCAGTCATGCACAAACACTTAAAAAGAAAACATCTTGGTGTTACGGATGGCGAAACATCAGCAGGGTAACGTTAAGTAAAAACTGTATCTCCTTATCGTGTAAAAGTTGTATTGTTTAAGTGTTCGTGTTTAAACTGTTTGCTTACTTCAGGACAGTCACACTAGATCGCTAGCATCACATTGCGCAATAACCTCATGAGCAATCGTGATTAGTTCAATGGCGCTACTTTAGATTATCTTAAATTACAGGCTGCGAATAACAGAAGGATATTACATTTAGTGATGGTTGTGGTTTTCAGCGAATGCAAATAATAGTACATGTGTAACTATTTGCTTTTTGCATTTATACAGTTTTGTTTGTTACAAAGTTGACTTGTTAATTACAAAATTTGTTTTCAAACGTAATTTACTGTGGTTTTACATATGTAAATATCATTTTACTATACAAAATTACCCTATTTTAGCTGTTTATATCTTAACAACTGAATGTGCAGTGTATTTTTTTATATTTTATATTTATATTTGTCAATATTTGTCCTTAATATTTCAATATTCTGTTTTTGTCCTTATTTCATAATGTGAATATAATAAGAGTACAATTATTGTTTTCCTTTTTTAATTTATATTTTTAGATATTTAGAGAAGTTTTACTGTTCTAAAACGAATTTGTCTTTCATTTAAGGTTAAAAATTTCAAACTGAAAGATCATTAAACTCTATGGGTCAGTTTGCCGAACAGGGTTTAAGACTAGTCCTAGATTAAAATAAATGACATGATGTAAAATACATCATTGCCATTGTTTGGTCTTAAAATGTTCACAGATAATGCATTTTTGTAAGACAGGTTTATAAAAATTCGTCAATGTCCTAAAATAGCAAAGGTCTAGTACTGGCTTAATCTAATTCCTGTCCGGGAAACCGGCCCATTATGTGGTTAATGGATTTTTTTCAAGTTCATTTTTATACATAAATAATACCCTGATTTATGGTTTTATATAGTTATAAGCAAAACATAAAAATTAAAGAAGCATTTAGTTTTTATCAGATTAATAGGAAAAATGATCTCCCAACTAATGAAAACTATGTTATTCTTATTGCATGATAAATGAATGAAAACCGATAACTAGATCTGATAAAGTTTACTGACATAAAATAAAAACATTCAGGACTTACGTTTGCTATCATAGCTAGACCAGTGCTACTAAATATAGCAGTTTTATCACTGCATCTTTGAATTTGTATTTTCCTGGGTACGCAAACTTCAGATTATATGAAAATTATAATTATCGGTATTGGTTAAAGTGCCCCTTATTATGCCTTTTCAAATATGATCTTGTGTGTCAGTGTGTCATGTAGCTAATAAATAAAGTTATTGTCTATCAAAAAAAATAATAATTTGGGAGTCTGCTCACATTCGCCTAAACGAGTCGTCAGCAATTTGAATCTTTTTCTTTTACGGATCCACATCACTACGTAACATATTTACATAATGTCCGCCTACCTTCTTCGTCACGAACAATTTTCTCGCCCACCAACAGTACAATTTCCACGTTACATCATGTCAAGAAGACGCTGTTTCCTGTGAGACTTCATTTATTTTATATGCCCTTCTGAAAGATGAATCTACAAAGAAAATTAATTTGTTCAACAACACCTCAACAGTACAATCTCTTGTTGTGTTCGCATCATTTTACTGATGATTGCTTTTCCAATCTTGGAGTACAACGTGATATTCACCAAACGCTTGCTCTAAAAAGATGGATCAGTGCCCAGTTTACGTGGACCAGCTTGCTCCTCTGAAGGTGTGCCTGATTTGCTTACAAAAGCAAATTGCGAGGACTTTCCACGGTAGTCCGTGTTAACTAGTTGATGTATTTTCTCTGACAGCACCTCTAGTAATGTCAGAAAGTATAGGTTTGGTACAAGCGAATCGTTTACAAATCATTTAGAAATGGGGTCTATAAAAATCTATTTTTGGAGAAAACTAAAGTGTTTTTTGACCTTGCATACATGTAAACCTGTTTTAAGAGACTACTATTAGAAACCTTTAAAATGGCGAAGTAGGGGAACTTTTTTTTTCCATATTGTGCAACAGTAGTTGATGTCATACTCCGCTCATTATGTGAAGTGATGCTTCACACTGAATGAAAAATCATTACTAATTTGAAAATATGCTGTGAAATTTGAGTAAAACTTCTTCCACACTGTTGGCAGGTAAAGGGTGAACTCTTGTGTGGCCTCCCTGTAGTCTTCCCTGTGGATCGAAACTCTCTCCACACTAACAGCATGTAAAAGGTTGTCCTCTAGTGTGAATTCTCATGTGTTTGTTAAGATTTACTTTTTGGTTAAAACTTTTTCCGCACTGACGGCAGACATAATGCTTCTCTCCAGTGTGAATTGTCATGTGTTTGTTAAGATTTCCTTTTTGGTTGAAACCTTTTCCACACTGACGGCACACAAAATGCTTCTCTCCAGTGTGAACTCTCATGTGTCGGTCAAGGCTATCTTTTCGGTTGAAACTTTTTCCACACTGTTGGCAGATAAAAGGACACTCTCCTGTATGAATCATCATGTGGTCATCAAGGTTTTCTTTTCTATGAAAACTTTTTCCACACTGTTGGCAGGTGTGAGGTTTTTCTTCAGAGTGAGTTTTCATGTGGAGTTTAAGGATTTTGTTTTGAGTGAAACTCTTTCCACACTGTTGACAGGTGAAGGGCTTCTCTCCAGTGTGAGTTCTCATGTGAACGTCAAGGTGTTCTTTATGTCTGAAACTTTTTCCACACTGTTGGCAGGTGAAGGGCTTCACTCCAGTGTGAATCCTCATGTGTCTCTGAAGGTTTCCTTCATGAGTGAAACTCTTTCCACACTGTTGGCAGGTGAAGGGCTTCTCTCCAGTGTGAATTCTCATGTGCACTTTGAGGTTTCCATGTAGATCGAAACACTTTCCGCACTCAGAGCAGGTGTGAGGCTTCTCTCCAGTGTGAACTCGCATGTGCCTCTTATGGGCTCCTTTTTGAGTAAAACTTTTTCCACACTGTTGGCAGGTATATGGCCTCTCTCCGGTGTGAATCCTCATGTGCACTTTGAGGTTTCCATGTACTTCGAAACTCTTTCCACACTCAGAGCAGGTGTGAGGCTTCTCTCCAGTGTGAACTCTCATGTGCCTGTTAAGGTCTCCTCTTTGAGTGAAACTTCTTCCACACTGTTGGCAGGTATATGGCCTCTCTCCAGTGTGAATTTTCATGTGCCTGTAAAGGCTTCCGTCATGATTAAAACTTTTTCCACACTGTTGGCAGATATAAAGTCGCTCTTCTGTATGAGTTCTAATGTGTTCATTAAGGTTACTTTTTCTAGTGAATCTTTTTCCACACTGTTGGCAGATAAAAGGTCTCTCTTTTGTATGAATTCTGATGTGTTCATTAAGGTTACTTTTTCTATTGAATCTTTTTCCACACTGTTGACAGATGAATTTTTTCTCACCAGTGTGAATTCTCATGTGCCTGTGAAGGCTTCCTTCATGAGTGAAACTTTTTCCACACTGTTGGCAGGTGCATTGCCCCTCTTCAGTTTGAACAGTCATGTGGTCCTTAGGGTTTCCATGTTCACCAAGACTGTTTTCACAGTGAAAAGGGGTAATATAACTGTCAGTTTCTGTTCTGAGAGTTATTTTCTCGGAGAAAGTTTTTTTAATCTGTGGACAACTGATAGATTCTCCTTCAGTTTTAAAATCCTGATGAGTCTCAAGTTGTATTTTCTCTTCCATGTCATTTGTTACTATGCATTTCTCTTTCAGCGGCATGAGGTCTATGGAGAAAAAAGACAAATGAAAGTTACAAACGTACAAAGAAACAGTCAAAAAACATTATCATAAAACAGATAGTTCGGGTCCTTGATTCCGATTGGCTTGACGCTGTTGTAAATTACTCTACAATCATTACTCTATACCTTTATCTTTGTGTGTTGCTTGGCAACCACTTTGTTGCAGCAATAACCGTTTCTGAGGAACTACATTGTTTGGCGATACAATGAAAATTTTATTTCTCTTTTTATTTATTTTGCAAAGCTTTGCTACATATATGGAATAACGGTTTTATAAAAACAGTAAGCCCCGTGAACAACAGATTCTTGGGGCTTATTTCTTTAACAAACATGTATGTTAGATAGTATATGCACTAATCTACTGAAAGAGGTAATGCATATAACTTTTTTAAACTCATTTTAAACTGTTGTATCATATTATACTGTAAACTCTGTTTCTTAGTTTAGGATAAATTCCAAAAAAGTTTATGCTCACAGTTAAAACCTGTTAAACTCTGCGGACCCGCCGGCGGGTCCAAAGTTACATTAAAATTGTGCCTTGAATTTTAACCCTTTGCATGCACCTTTGCATTTGAAAGCTTAGAATCTCTATTTTATGCAGATATGAATCATTTTGATATTTATTTTACTGTAACAAAGTTATTTACACGTAAAGTACACTATGTAACACCGGGTGCTCATGTATCCACCGAGTGCAGCCTCACCGTGGCTAGTAATTCTGACACTTGCCGCTGCTTCTTGATATCTCTGTAGCGGTTGAACTTGTGGTAAAATTAGTTTTGGGTATATCTCATAGGCAAACTTTGGTTTTATGAATCTATTATTTATTTCCTTTTTATTCCCATTTCCTGACGATGATTTTGACCTCCATAGTTTCGAATTCCGCTTGCTAAGTAGTAATCACGTCCCTACTAGAGCAAGCTACAGTAAAGGATGCCTACAAGGCACAAACTCATCCACCGTTTGGGAAATCAGACCACGTTGCCACCTTCCTCATGCCAAAATGCAAACAAAGGCTAAAACGGAAAATTCCCGGGTTCAGAGGGAGATCACGCGCATGACTTCATCATTTCTTCTCTACCAGACACACTATATCCACTACAGTTTGCTTAACGTCCAAACTGGTCTACAGATGATGCCATCTCTCATCTCCTCCACACATCACTCACTCACCTGGAGACTAGAGGAGGGAATTATGTTAAAATGCTCTTCATCCACTACAGCTCAGCATTTAACACCATAATTTCCTCCACCTTCACCACCAAGCTTGAGCACCTGAGACTCAATCAGTACATCACACAGTACTGATCCATTTTGCACATCCACACACGTTTCACACTCCATTCAATTCAGACCATTGCACACCTTCACTCTGCACAATCTGTCTTTACCTGTATTTGCAATTGGGAGAAGGCTACGGGGGAATAAATGAGTGGAATTTACATACCATTTGCCCCCAGAATGCCTTTTTACTCAGTTTCACCATTTGCCCCCAGAATGCCTTTTTACTCAGTTTCACTATTACACTCTTACGTTTATTGTGTGTACATATACTTATATTTATATTCATATTCTATTCTACTTCTATTCTATCCTTATTCTATTTTATTTTATTGCTAGTTTATTTTTTAAATTATATTTATTTACTGTACTTATTCTTATATTCTACCTCTATTTAGCCATTTTACTTAATTGTTTTCTGAATGTGTCAACTTGTTGGGCAGTCGTGCAATAGGTTTCACTTCATGTCATACCGTGTATGTATGTGAATGTGACAAATAAAATTTGAAGCTTCTGATTGGTTAATGCTGCGCCAATTTTCACCAAAGTTCAAGATTTTTTAACTTGTATGGACTAGGACTTTTAAGGCGCTTATAGATAATGTGTGTGTGATAGAGAGATAGTACAGTACAACAGAAAAAAAATGATGGTAATCTCAAAGTGCTCTATGCGATATTGCATGATTTTAGCTCGATTTCATTTTTATGCATCATCCCTTGAACGTCTTGCTGTCTGCCCTCTGAATACATTTGGAAAAAACCTGCTCTTGAAAGACAACACAGAGGCTGCAAAAGAAACACTTTGGGCACCATAACAAAAAAAAACTTCGGCCAAACAACCTTCAAGAAGAGGTGGGGTTTAACGCGTGTTTTCTTGGCGATTGGTTGGACGGAGTTTGTCTACGCGTGTTAAACCCGACCTCATCTTGTCGATTTTTTGGCAAAAGTTTGTTTTTGCTCTAGCTGGACGTACGCCCGGTCGTAAGAGTAGTCTGGAAGTAAAATGCCTTCTAAGTCCTGCGTAGAATTTATACCCGTTGCACCATCTCGGCGTAAGCTACGTCTTAGACTAATCTTACGCCTAGTCAAAGGTAGGTGTAAAGTAAAAATCATGATTTGCTCCGACATTATTAGTTTTTAGGATTCATGTCTGTTTCAGGCATGTGATTGGCTAAGGACAAAAAAGCAGGAAAATATACTAAGATTTACTTCAATCAACCTTGAGGTTCCTTTTTTGTTGTCAAAGTTGCTGCTGCACAATGGTGCAGTTACGTCCAGTGTTTCTACAGCTTTCATATACATATTATAATTTTTTTATTAACATTTACATTAATTCATTTAGCAGACACTTTTATTATTTCATGTTGTAGACAACATAGCAATTGATTTACAGTTATTTACATTATTATATTACTTATTATATTTACTGACACAAACCTGTTTAGGTTACACATAGCCTTATGTGTCCATACTGTGTTCTGATGCAGCTAAATTCCCAGTAAATGTTTTTATCGATTTATATTTGTGTTTCAGTTCTCATAAAACGGGATGAATATAAAATAGTGATAGAACAGTGTTTGAGTCGTCGTCTGATAAAAGCAAACAGGCTACACAGAAGATAATGACAACAGTAGTGATGGCATGTGAAAACAGGCGCAATTAGTAGAAATGTGTACTTCGTTTAGTACTGATATGTAAATTTGCAGACACTCCCTTAGATGTAATATTACATCTAAAATGAGACTTTACCACGTTCTGTTAACACCAGTGTGTTTTCGTTTTAAGACAGTGTTTATAATAACGTTTATAGCGTATTAGCTTTATATAATATTGTTTACACTGGCGTTAAATCTTCGCTGGAGTTTTCAAACTAAAACAGGGTCTGCAGCGTTTTCTAAAGTGTCTGTTTTGAGGATGGAAAACGACAGGATAGGCGCGTAAAGTTATGCTTTTCAAAACGAAAACGCACCTAATGTAAGCAAACGTTTTGGTGGGAAGACACCTCGTGCCTGGCTACATGACACCTAATATTTTAGTTTGCTACAAGCTGGATACACACAAAGCACGTTCAACTCTGATACGCAAACGGTTGTGGTTATAAACACTGTAACCATTCCGTGCTTAATCTCGTGAAAGGACCCCCCACCCCATTTTCTTTTTTTTTTACAGATCTGCATGGATTCAAATAGGTCACATTTTCAGGTCAGAAAATCTGGAATTAATCCGGAAAAATCACATCCCTGCTGTTTGTTAATTATTACAGCAGACAATCACGAAGCTCAGTGTTGGCTCCATCTCCAAAACCATTATTTTTCAGAAAATAAAAAACGGCATAGTTTTTAAACATTGTATGGTAAAAGTTGGTACCTTATATTGC
>JAUCNO010000460.1:3984368-3997961 GCA_032353835.1 Enteromius viviparus
AAAAACATCCCGCGGTTGAGAAACATCCAGAAATTGAAAAACGCCCACATTTGTTCTGCAGAGACCTCATTCTCGTTTTTACCGCGCTGAAACAGTGAGCATTTCCTTTTCCGTAGTTTTCCAAATTAAAAGTCACCGCGCGCGCATTCATGTACGTGTCTATCTCCGCAGACTCTACAGGCGGGACTCTTATTTTGAAATGTTGTTTTCATATGTCTCACAGCTCAGAGGCTCTTTGGACGCGCTGCAAAACACAGGTACTTTATATGTCGTTTAATCAATATTTACTTTTCTCGACAGCTAGCGACTTATACGAGTCCTTGTAAAGGTGCTGTTTGCTGCAAAGCGGATGAGCAGGGAAAGTCTAATTCATATAAAATTTGTAACGTTAGATTCGCGAATGTAAGTTAAATACAACTGAGTACGTTAACGTTAACGTTAAACTAAGTTATGGTTAACGTTATACCTATTGGGGCAGTTTCCTGGACAGGGTGTAAGACTAGTCCTCGATTAAAACAAACGTCAAGAGCTGTCTAAACTGGAAAAAGCTTGCACTGAGATATCGTAAAATACATTATTGCCATTGTTTGGTCTTAAAATGCTCACACATAATGCATTTTTGTAAGACACGTTTCAAAAAATTCTTAAATGTCCTAAATTAGCAAAGGTCTAGTCCTGGCTTAATCTAATCCCTATCCGAGAAACTGGCCCGTTAAGTTTTACTTTGTTCAAAATTCACATGCTTATAAATAAATGGGATGTCGGTTAGTAAAGACAACAAGTCAGATAATGAATTATATAATGATTTAATGTTAGAAGAGTAAATAGTTTTCAAATATCTGTCTGTCTGTCTGTCTCTGTCTATCTAACTAGTTTAACTCATGTTAGTGTGGTTTATCACATTAACCAGAAGTCTTGACAATACTACATTGTCCTTATTTTAAATTATGTGTATGTATCTTTATCATTTCTCCCCAGATAACCTTCACCATGTCAAAGGAGGAGGTCCCTGATATTTCTCCTGTCTTATTCCTGGACACAAGTGGACAATCAATGCGCTTCTATGTAAGACCCGGCCCAACTAAAACACAGCTTTATCCTCTGGTAACTAAAGGAGGAGGCACTTTGTGTCGCAATCAAGAACCCGGAGCCATTTTGCTAATCGATCCTGGAGACGCGACAACAATCACCTCAAGCTCTGGACAAAAGTACATCTCCTCCAAATACATCACAGACTGTGTAGATCAGAGCCAGCAGTTGAGTCTGGATGACTATGTGATGAGCGTGGGACCGTCTGTCCAGACGAGGATGGCCACCCGTCATCAGGGCAATGGGCGGATGGGTTACTCTCCTGAAGACGACGCAGCCATCTTAAAGTTCATGGAGAAGCGTCAACATGACGCCAAAGGCAACCTGGTTTGGAAAGAAATGGAGAAGCGGCGCGTGACGGAGCACAGCTGGCAGTCCATGAAAGATCGGTTTCTAAAGCACCTCCAGCATAGACTCATGAAGAAGAGTCCCACGAAAAGAAAACCGCTTTGTTTTACGCAAAGCCCTTTGCGTAAGAAGAAAGTCACAGAGAACTCGGAGACTGAGAGCGATACCTTACAAAGCTCTCCTCAAAAGCATGTCGTTGTGCCGGATTCGTCTGAAACTCAGATGGCCACAGAAAGCAGTGTGTGTCTGGCAACTGTGAGGACCGACCCTCAGCCTTCTCCAGAGAGAGCCAGCTCTCCTCCAGACGTGTCTGACGCAGCAGGAGAGCCGCCACAGGCCTCAAGCCATGACGCTCAGGACGAGTCTCCTGTCCCTGTCCCAGAAGAAGCAGCGCCGGAGCCCGAGGTCTCCAAGACACCTGGTTTAGATGATGGCTGTGATGGACAAGACGTTCCAGATGGTAATGTTGCTCATGGTTTTGTTTTATTATTGTGTTGTTCCTCGAAAAGTTCTGTTTGTAAACCTTTTCCACTTTTTATTTAAATTTAGGGTCAAAGGAAAATTCATCTCCCAACAAAACAAGACAAAGTCCCTGCAAAACGGCCACACCTGAAACTAGGAAACTTGGGATTCTTGCAAAAGCTGCGAGAGAGTTTGAGGACTCGGATGTGGTAAGAATGAGCAAGTCCTCCTGGGACGGTTTTACTTGACCAGTCCTTATCGTGACATCGGGAGCGTTCAGAAAGATGCCTATTTAACTATATAACTATTTTTTAACCCTACATCTACAAAATATTGAATGGAGAATGTGCTTTGTTGTTTTTTTTGATGATGTAAAATGATTAATTATATATTCTATTATAGTTTTACATTAATATAATATTTTATACATGTAACATACAGTTTTATTTTGAAAACTACAAAAACATTAATGATTTTATTTATTTCAACAGCTTTACAGACACTTCATATCTTTTAGTCTTTGGCTCCGACACGGTTTTTCACTGATGCCCCCAACTCAGAAACTCTTGGGCTTAAAGAACGTTTTGAGTTTCCCACTTGTAATAACAACTTTGTAGTGGCCTTCATGTGCCAAAAGACATGATGCTCAATGACTGTGTGGACCTATTCATTTAAAAGGTCAAATACAGTTAAAATTTAATATAACCTTGATGAAATATTTAACATTAATTTAGGAATTTGATTTGTGTGTGTTTATACTTCTATATAGTTTTATGCAAGTTTGGGCACCCCTTGCAGATTCTGTGAAAAGAATGTAAAAAAATGAAAGAGATTATACAAAATGCCTGTTATTTCTTATTTAGTACTGTCCTGTGTTAAAGATATTGTACACAAAACATGTTTACATAATGTCCACAAGACAAAAAATAGCAAAAATTATTAAAATAACCCGCTCAAAAGTTTGTGAACCCTTGGTGTGTGGTTACCTGGATGATCTATTTTATATATATATATACTTTTTTTTATTTCTGTGATGGTTGTTGAGTCCCTTGTTTTTTTAACTGAGCACTGCTCTTTAGAAAAATCCTCCATGTCCTGCAGATTCGTCAGTTTTCCAGCATCTTCATTCCAGCATTTCCTACAGTGACTTTATGCTTTTAAGATCCATCTTTTGAGAGGACAGTTTAGGGGCATTTTCACAGATTTTGCAAGGGGTGCCAAAACTTTTGCATACAACTGCACATATATATTATTTATTATTTGGAATCCTTGGAAAACTTTTATGGTCTGCCTATATTAAAGTCATGTGGCCAACAAAAGCAATAAACCAATAAAATATGTAATTATTTCATAAGGAAAGACTTTTTTTTTTTTGAAAGTTGGTATTTATGAAACAATTCATGAAAAAATGTAAATCTATTTGAAAGCACTTGTTAAGATGTGTATTTTTTTATTTTTGGACTTTTTTTACCGCTTAGACAAACATTGCCTTTAACAAGTCTCCAAAACGCACTACACTGACTTAAATGTGTTTCCGCAGATGGATGAAAGTGAAGAAGGCGAAGATCCATTTGAAGCACCAATCACCAAGCTGTCAGATGCACAAGAAAGTTCAGCATCACCTGCAGTACTTACCAGGGAACCAGAAACTCAAGCTGAGCTCAACCAAAACTGCCAACAGGAGGCACCAGAATCTGTTTGTCCTTCACCATCCCTTGAGGAAGAGCGTCCAGGCCCTAGTTCCACCACTGTCCCTATATCTACATCCCACATCTTCATCCTTGACTCAGAGTCACAGGACAGACTCGACAGCCAAACGACAGGAGCTCTAGAGGAGACTCCCTCCAAAGAATTGATAGAACTTGTGGAGAACTTGATGAAAAAGACCAAGAAAGATCTGGTCGAGGTGACCAAGGCTGTGTGGAAAGCCAGTGGTGACTTGGAAAAAGCTCAGGTGTATCTGTTAGACGGGTACGACTATGAGGTTCACGGGCCCGTCTGGACCCATCTGGACGATGAGATCCTGCTGTTGGCTGATCCGTATGAACTCGAGCAGCTTCAGTCCAAATATGGACAGGAGGAAGTGACCAGGAGAAGAGATTTCCTCAAGCCTGGCATTAACTGAGAGGATACATTTGCTTCGATGGGTGTTTTCTGAAACCAGCAGCTCAACTAGACCCTAGTTACCATTTTCACCCAGTTTTGTATACTTAGTTTGGTAAAACTCAGATTTATCTTGGTAAATTTATGAAAGAATTTTGCTAATGATTACATAAATGTGTATTAAAGTATTTTTATAACTGATGGTGTATTATTATGTGAAACACAGTATTATCGAATGAGTGGTGTTATACATTTACCACACATGTCTACACAACCTGCACTTATCAACTTCTAATCAAACAGGCCGAATATCTTAACTATAGCCTACAGAATTTTTTAATGTGAAAAGAATATTAAAACTAGTTAACTTTCAGTTATATTAATGGGAATCCACGATTTTTCTTTAAAAAAAAAATTGTTTAATACGGAGTTTTGTTTATTTTACACACAGCTATTCTAGTGACAATAGTTTATTTACAGTTATGGCACTTATATAATACCTGAAGCGGTAAATTTGTAATCGTTCTAGGTATTGTTGATAAAGTTTAGCCCAAATATAATTATTTTCCATAAGTTTTTTTTTGTTTGTTTTAAATTTGAACGATCATCGAGTTACTGAGGCGATAAATATGTCACGTGACAACTGTTTCTTTACTCAGCGCGGTTGACGGTGGACCAATCACTGTCGTTTGCGATTATTAATTATTTCCCTATATTCAATCTAATAGAGAGTGAATAGATTAACATTAATATGTTTAACTCGATATAATTTCTTCTCAGGATTTGGCTTTTAGCCCTCTAGGGTGTTCTATAGGAATAAATAAATAGGACACAGTTCTCCAAAAACATTTGCCGCCCAGTGGTCTTTTATGGATTTTTTGGTTCGCATTCGTTCATGTCTAAACGTATTTTGTCCTACAACTCGCTCCCTAGCCGTGAATCATATGCGTTAAAAGAGTTGGGCGGCACCCTTTCTTGCTAATAACTCTTTCTTCCTAGTCACACAACTAAACTCCTGCAGAGGGCTCTTGTGGCTCATAATGCTTCTTCCCTCATTGAATCGTATTCAAATATTTTATATTAAAGGGGAATTTATTAACATGCACAATACAGCATCCGACTATGTAACAAAAACATTTAACATGTCATTAAATAAATGAAAGGGGGGGGGAAGAAAGTAAAAAAGATGGGTATATTTTTTATTATGTGAAAATGTGAAACTTTGACATTACATTTAAATACAATTTAATATATCTTTCAAGCACCATAAAAAGAGGGTTGCCTTAAAAATTAATTCCAAACAGTGATACTTAATGCCTAAATACGCATCCGCTTGATAAAGGCGCTACGATGTTGTAAGCAAAACGTCTCTGATTGGTCCGTCCAAAATAGCGATGAGAAAAGTCACACAAAACACGCCATATTTAAAATACTCGAAACAGGACCCCGGAAAATAGTTTACACATAAAAGGCGACATTAAAACATATCCATGAGTTTGAAATACAAAAGACAGAGACGAGATAAAATAAAATACTAATTAAAATATGAACCCATCGCTGCTGACTAATGAGAATCATTCTCCGGCCCACCAAGCCCCGCCCACTCCATCACTCCCGTTCATTGACTGCAGTCCCACCGCTCGTTTTATTTCTATGCTTAAAGGCAGTGACTGCAGACACATTTAAAGAGGAGATAGCCCAACAACAAAATCTGCTGATCACAAATAAACACAACACACCAAATCAGTGAGTACTGCAGGATACACTAACGCGTTAACGCCGTTTTATCTGTGTTTGTTATATATGACATGTTATCATAGCAGCTCTGGCTGTCATATGTGTTCAACACGGAGGCTGAAACACATGAAATATTGTTTTCTTGCACATATGCTGGGCACTTTAGACCCCCGTCAGTCATTAAATGATATTTTATTTGATTATGAACGTGTACTTACTGTTGTTCTTGTCATCAAGCGTTATGTTAGCCGTTAGAGAAAGAGTAAGCTTACATTGTGTGTATAACGTTACGTCTGCTCAGACAGCAGCATGTAAACATTAAACTGACGTACAAGTTATTTGAAGTAGTTTAAGACTGTTGTCAAAATAATTATAATATATACATATCATATACGTATTATAAGTATGTTAAGGATTTAGCACTGTATCTCTGTTTTTTCCTTCTTTTTGGAATAAAATGTGTTCTGCTATACATTATGATTGTATAATTCATATATCTAGTAGCAGTATGAGCTCAAAGGGTGGCACTGCCCTGTCCAGACGCAACTATCGCCTGGCATCGGACACAGACAAACCCAGAGTCACAGGTATGTCCTTATGAAGATGTTTCATTGAAGTAAACACACTGTGAATCATATTTATTTTATTTGTGTATCTTTTTTTAGGTATTGTCAATGAGAAGTTATTGAGCGATTATCTGCATCATGTGTTTCCTGCTTCCAGTAAGCAGGGACCAGCATCAGCGGGGTACAGGTTAGTCCATTACCCACAATCCCTCCTTGTTTTTGGCTCTTTGATGCATAGTTGATCTGTAGTGTATAAAGTTTGTATGTACAAATATTCCTGTTTTGTGTAGCTTTTGCTTTGTGTACACATACGCAGACCCATAAGCACGTGCAAACAATACTGTCTCAATAAGTCTCTTCTGTTTGCTAAAGCTGTGTTTGTTTGATGAACCGTACAATCAAACAGCAATGCTGTAATATGCTGTATATTCCTTTTGAATATATAGTAAAATGTAATTTATTTTAGTTGATTCTTTAATTAAGTAATTTATTTTCTTTAGTAAAATGAATGTGATTAAAGCTGAATTTTCTGCATCATTACTCCAGTCTTCAGTGTCACGTGATCCTTCAGAAATATAAAAGTATAATAATTTACTGCTCAGTTATGCTCAAATAGTATTGGTGTTCAGTTGTTAGTAATAGCCCTTATTATTGTCAGGGCTGAAATTGTCACTATTTTCGTGATAATCGTGATTAGTTTTCCCCCTCAGGATCAGTTAAAATGTGAAAATGTATATTTTTTAATAACATTATGAATGTCTTTACTGTCACTTTTGATCAATTTAATTTATTTTTGCTGAACATTGCATTTATTATTTTATTTTTATTTTTTTATTTTACATTTGAATGCTAGCATAAGTCAGTTTGCATATAAAAAAAACAACAAAAAAACAAAATGTATTTATTTAAAAATTATTATTTTAGTTAATATGTTTTAACTGTATATTGTGTTATTTTTTATATGCTTTTATTTAATAATTCAGTAATATTAATAACCATCTTAGATCATTACTCATCATATCCTCTGTAAATATTAGTGGCAAATTTTAATATTCAAAGTTATTAGTTGTTAAATTTGTGTATTGGGTAGGACTGGGAATATAGAATAAGGCATTAATATGTGCTTAATAATAACTGCTAATATTCTAGTAATATGCATGCAAATAAGTAACTATTAAGACACCTTACCTTATTTTAAGCTCTCTTACATTTCAGGTCTTTTATTTATGTGATTGAAATGTATTGTGTGTGTTAATTACTGTTTTTCCTCTCATTTATGCAGAGTTGAAATATCTATGTTTATTTAAATTTTAGAGCCATGATCTTAAACCGAGTCTATTAGTGTCATCCCTGTTTTAAATATGCCTGACAAGATATTTGGTGTATGAACTATTGTTACACTAAATGGCATTTTAGTGGGGAATGTTTTGATACTTAAAAACCTGTTTAATCTTTAACTGTTAACTATTTAATCTCTTATTTAGTTTTGAATTTAGTTAGTAATGTTTTTGAAGCTAACTGTGCTACTCAGGTGCAGCTGGTTTGAGGGGGAGGGGCTTCTTATTCTCGAGAGCATCTGATTGGTCAGAAGTCTGTGCAGTGCAGGATGAGTCATCGGTGTTTTTCGTTTGTTATTCGGCTGATCGTAGCAGGTCATGAAGGAGTGAAGTTTGTTAACGAGTCGTTGCAGGGGAAGTCACTGGTGTCGTTGGCCTCATCCCGCTCTTGATCCCAGCCGGTGTCTGGTTACTGGAGCTGGTCTATACATAGAGCATGATGGGAGATGAGAGAAAGCTGACACTCAGCGGCTCATGTGTTTACTTATCATCATCTGTTTAAAACAGCACTGCTGCCGTGTGACACTAAACATCATTTATTCACAGATCATTGAATTCTTTTAGTGGAAATATAAATTCAGTGCCTAGGATTTCAGTATATCTCCAAATTGCACCTATATTCTGGTTTTTAATGCATTAATTATGTTGATGATGAGCGCTTCTCCTCTGTTATTATGTCTCTGTAGAAAAACCCTGACCTTTCAGGACCTCGGAGCTCATCTGGAGAAGCTGCTGGCTGAAGATAATGTCGCTGAGGACAGCAGAGGTCAGACTAACACTTAATTACACATACACTCACCAACTACTGGACAATTAAACGTGTTTGCTTAGGGGAGAAAAAAAAAAAAAAAAAAAAATATATATATATATATAAATTATTATTTATGTTCACAATTCATTAATTACTGTTGATTATTGAGCTAATTTTTTTATTGATTTATTTTATATTTAGAATTATTTATTTATAATGTATATCCAATATATTCATTAATATATATTATTGTAGTATTTGAAATTTGATTTCTTTTTTTCTACAGATCAGACAGAAGGCAGTCTTGGACCTTTAACTGTTGTCCTGGATCACAGCAGTGGCTTTGAAGGGCTGTTATTTGTTGATGATGACCTTTTGGGGGTGAGAAGTTACATTTATATAATTCAAATTAATTTCATTTTAAATATGCAAATTGAAATTGAATAAAATAAAATAACTTGATAAATGCATTTAAGAAAATTGAGTTAATGAAATCATATTTAATATTAAATATAATTTTGAAATAAAGTGTTTTATTTAATTTTAAGTAACATATAATAAAAAAGTATAAAATATAATTTAAAATGATATAAAGCTAAAATAGTAAAATACAGTATTTTAAAGTAAAGTAAAATAAAACAAAAAAAGAATAATGTGAATGAATAATGAATAATACATATTTTAATTGAATTTAATTTAATTTCACATCTGCCAAGTAAACTTAGAATTTTTATTTTTTTATTTTTTTTAATATTTCAGATTTCATAACACACCAGGTTTAGGCCGGTGGGTTGTTTGCTATTAAATGTGTTGAGTTTTGTTCTTCCTCTGTTTTTGGGTTGAAGGTCATCGGCCACAGTAACTTCAGCTCCATCAGAGCCACCACATGTGTTTACAAAGGTAACGTTTCAGATAGTGAATATCCAAAATAAAAGCTATGTGTGTGCACTGTGTATATTTATTATGTATATATAAATACACGCACATACAGCACATATTTAGGAAATATTTACATGCACATGCATTTAGATATTTATATTCTACATTTAATATATAGAAATAACATGTTTTCTTAAATATAAACATGCATGTGTGTGTATTTATATGCGCATAATAAATATACACACACATATGTAAACAAAACGTTTATTTTGTCTGTGATTAATCACGATTAATTCTTTGACAGCACTAGTACAAGATGCTCTTTAAAGTACCTTGAAGTAAATGTAAGCTAAATTACTGCCTAGTACTGTTTTTAATGGTTTTTACTGGTTTTAGGGAAGTGGGTGTATGAAGTGCTCATCTCATCTCAAGGCCTAATGCAGATCGGATGGTGCACACTCAACTGCAGATTCAACCAAGAGGTACAAGCCACTGACGGCATCCTTTAGAGGTCATCTCTGGAGTTCAGAGGCGTACAAATTGAATATTCAGACTAGTAGTCATAGCCAGCTCTCATGGGAAGCTTTCCAAGCCGCAGAAATCAGGAAGATTAATCTAGATTAGATGATGACTGTTGGCTCTGTCTGTTTTTAAATCTCAGGTTCGGCGTAGTCCATCTGTGAAATTGGTTTGTTGAAGTCGATTACTGACTCATGTGTGTTTGTGTTCAGGAAGGGGTCGGGGACACACCAGACTCGTACGCTTACGACGGGAACAGAGTTCGCAAATGGAACGTGACGACCACCAACTATGGCAAGGTGAAAACACCGCCCTTTTTTGAGTTTGTTGGACACAAATGTCTCTTGTTATTGAAACTTTTCTTCTGTTTCTTTAGTCCTGGGCTGCTGGGGATATCGTCAGCTGTTTGATAGATTTGGATGAAGGGACCATTACGTTTTATCTGTAAGTATAGTGTTATTATCGTTTGGTATGAAAGCGTGAGAAACTGATGTAAAACTGGTAGACGTTAATGGAAGTGTCTGGTGTGTACTAGCAGTGTTTTTTTGTCTTTTTCAGGAATGGACAGTCTCTCGGTGTTGCGTTCAGTAATATTAAGACGGGGCCGGGCGTCGCATATTTCCCTGCCATCAGCCTTTCCTTCAAAGAGTCTGTAGCCTTCAATTTCGGCAGCCGTCCTCTCAGATATCCTTTTCATTTTTATGCATTTAAAAACAGATTTTATGTAATTTTAATTTATTATAAAATATATAAATCATAAATTGGTTAATCTAATTAGAAGGACTTATATATTACAGTTGCATTTATATTATTTAGAATTATTATTATATATTATATACACGCACACACAAATGCCTGATATTATTTAGGATTTTTTAATGTATACTTTAATATGTTTAGGATATTATAATAATTAATATATTTATTAATTAAAGTATAAACAGAATTTTTTAAGGATTTTTTTAAAAAGAAAAAAGTAGTTCTAAATTTTTTTTATTAGTTAATATTTAATTGATATTGATTGATGACATAATGTTATATATTTATTATACAATTGTATGTTTTTATCTGAGTATTTGTATTGAATTATTTATATACTGCATATCAAGACATTTAAATAAAAATATACATATATTTTACAAATTAATTAATATATTTTAATAATATAATCATTTAATTTTTTGTAATAACACATGGCATTTTTAAATTTCATAACTAATACAAATTAATTTATATATTTTAATAATAAAATCCTGTTTTTTTTAGGCATGGCATATTTTTACATTTCATATAAAGGGTGTTAATATATACGTATATAGGGACCATTTCTCACAGTTACCTAGTTTCTTATTGTCGATTTATTAGTGATTGTAAAGCACATATTTTGCACGAACATATAATACCTCCCTAATCCAACTCAATATCTGAACTTAACAACTACCTTAATAACTATTAACAAGCAGAAAATTAGAAGTTTATAGTTAATGGATTGTCAGAAATGCTCCTTAAAATAAAATGTGACCAACATTTATTAAAAGTATAATGTAATATATTTGTTATACATACCAAAAAAAATGTATACACATTTAACATAATTCATGTTTAAAGGTACACCTACCATAAAAACAAAACATGAAACCATAGAGCAATCCTAAAGCCCTAAAACCCTTAACTCATCTGTTCCTCACATACCCTGTGGAAGGCTACCTTCCTCTTCAAAGCCCACCAACCACTGACCTCATCAAAGCCAAAAGGCTTCTGGGATACCTCAAGACTGTCCTGTCCACCTCCATCGACACACAGGTGCCTACAAAGACCTCACGCTGACTGTAGTGTACTGCTTCAGAATAGAAGAAGAAGGGTTGCCAGGTTATCATAACAAAATCCACTCAATTGTTACTTAAAGGGGCCATACAAGTTGTCCTTTCTTAATGGAGTGTTACAAGCCGCTAGTGCATAGATAAAAAATCTTGTTTAAACACACCCTCGCTTTTCTACGTCACAGAGTGGGTTTATTTTCAAACATTGTCCAAATGTTTCCACAAAGAAAGAAGGCGGGGCTATTATTCTGGCTGTAGTGTTGCTGCGGGCGCCATGTTGTTGTTTGTACAAAGCGACCCGATTCAGGAGGCGGGGCTTAAAGGGAGAAACAATAATGTACAGAAAATAATGTGTTTTTTGCACCTTAAACCACATAAACACCCTGCATTACACCAAATACACAAAATAAATCTTTTTAGCAACATCATGTGGCCTCTTTAAAATGATTGTGTTTTGAGGAGGGTTCCCCAGTAAAAATTCCAAGGGGGTAAAATACATGTTTCTGATGCGGTTCCTGTGGTAAAAACCATTTCGTGAGCTAAATATCACTTTTTTGAGGTTGCTTCAAAGAGTGGAGACAAAGTAGTGATAAAGTAGGCCAACTTGGCAACATTGGAAGACAATGTGGAGTGGTGGCAATTTAAATCAAAATTGAACAAGAGGACATGTGAATTTGTTTTTCGTCAGGAGGAAAAGGTTGTGGAGAAAGACAGTGGAACCTGGCAGATTCAAGGAGATCCCACCATCCTGGTCACCGTTGCACATATCTTCAACCACTTCGCCCCTCTCATGGTAAATCACTCAGAGTTTCAGTAACACCACTGTGGTTTTTCGAAGTGCTTTATTCACGTGTGTGTGTTTGCTAGTGTAAAGTGTATTTAGTGGAGGATGTGCTGATGAACTTCCTGCTGAGTATTCTAGAGGGTGGAGGATCTGTAGAAGAACATCCTCTCATACAACATCTGCTGGATCTTTTCTGGCTTCTCATGGAGGTAAAGTTCAACTGAAAGGCGTTTACAGGATTACAGTGTTTTTCGTTCTTCTGAAACCTGAAATCTTTTCTCCTCTTGAAGGACCACGAGGTGAGCGAGTGTCTGAAACAGCTGATGATGTCACTGCTGAGAGCGTATCGTTTCTCTCCCATCATCCCTGATCTGGGCTTTCAGGTGAGAAACCAGGCTATTATGATGCTGGAATAGTATGTTTAGAACGATAGAGCTGCTAAGAGGAAGAAGAAAGGAAAGCATTCTTTCTGAGGAGCCTGAAGGAGCATGCTGGGAACTCGTACTTCAAAGCATGTTCATGCTTAGTGTATGCATTTGTGTCTAATCAGAGGCAGAGAGGTGTCAATGTCCTCCCGGCCCATTGATGTTCATGGCAATTATCAGCAGGAACATGGAATGTGTGCCCGTCTCACTTGAAATAAACGTCTAGTTAGAATTAAAACCACTGAGGCACTTTATTCCGAGCTTGCTGTAACACGTTTGTTTGAAGTAGAATAGTTTGTTTGATGTCCACCGTTGTTAGAGGGACTGGCAACATGTTGATCCAAATGATTACTTTTCTTTCTTTGTCCTCCAGATTCATTACCTTCGTCTGACCACAGCGATACTCCGGCATGAGAAGTCCAGGAAGTACCTGCTCAGCAATGTCCTATATCCTCTTCATTATAACTTTCATAACAAACTTTACCTTTTAAAATCACTCCAGAAAGGCAAAAACTGGAAATATTTACGGTAACACTTTATTTTACGGTTACACCTGTTAGTTGCTTATTAACATGCATATTATGGCGCTTTTCCACTGCATAGTACGGTACAGTACGGTTCAGTACAGCTCAATTTTGGGGGGTTTTCCACTGGGAACTGCTCCTTTTTTTAGTACCACCTCAGTCGAGGTTTCAAGCGAGCCGTACCGTTACCAAAACGTGACGTGTAAACTCTGCTGGTCGCTGATTAGCCGGAGAAAATCGTCATTA
>JAUCNO010000460.1:4036916-4069170 GCA_032353835.1 Enteromius viviparus
CCAATAATGCCTGATTGCATCGGTTTGGATTTGTCAACCCAAAACTAATCCTGTAACTCTGAGTTTGTTTAGCCACCGTCATGGTACAGGCCCCTGGTTTATCTAAATAATAAAAACAATCTTATTTTACTTATTTATTAAACATTTGTTGTCAACATTAGTTTCAAATATCAGAATTTTGTTTAGTTTTTTTTTTCCCTTTTATGGTTTTAGTTAACTTTATTAACCCTGATGTGGCTTATTGAAAACTTAAGCGTTTGCAATAAATACTATAAAAAAAACATGATTGCAATATTATTTCTAATATTATTTCAGCCCTAGTTAAAGATGAGTTTTAGTCTATGCCCTTTTTGTCGGTTGTCGTTGTTCTCAGGCTTAAGGTCTAGACTTTCATGTCTTTGCAGAAGTCTTTACTTACTTGTGCATGTAAATATGGAGAAAAGACAAACCGCAAGTTAGATTTTCTTTATTGAGGACATTGTTTTTCCACCTCGCCTTATTTCAAATCTCAAGTCAGTGCCATGCTGTCCTGTCATTCCCACAATGCATCATTACAGATCACATTCACAGTCAGAATACCACTTTAGCATTCCAGGCAGAGGGAGGGAATCATATTGTGTCGTTTAGTCTACATCTGTCTCATTCATTATTGCTTTACACGGGAAATAAGGAAAGATTGATGTGGCATTTACAAACATGATTTTTCCAAACCAGAAGATGTAAACATCATTGTCTTTCATTGAATTATCAGCATTGTTTTCGTTCCCTTGCTGATACACAGTGCGTGGGCAGTGTTTTCAGGAAAAATCTGGTGAGTTACCAAGAAATATTGTTGTGAAGTTGTATGGCTTCTTGCAGTGAACAGGAGGTTACGGCTCGAGGAGTGTTTGTCATCTCATCTGCAGAGATTACTGTGGAAATGCACGAGTGGTCCAGATGTCAGGAGCGAGAGGTTGTTGTGTGGCCGCCGCTCTGGATTGACACATCTTAAAAGAAGAAAAGAAAGAACAGAGAATCAGAATAGAGAGCGTAATACAGGGACAAGCAATCTATTCAGGATTTGCTCAATATTGTGCCTCTGACATTTGATACGTCCTACAGAAAGCCTGTGGATGGGATTTTTCTAGGTTTATTAATAGTTTACCTAAGAATGAAAATATCACAACAGAGAAAGTCAAATCCATATGGTTTCCTTTGTTGGAGACAAAAGATAACTTTAGAAGAATGGCCATGCCCCTGTTTTCCAGAGAATGTGACTTTAGTATATAGAGGACATGTGATAAATTGTTGTCCGATTAAAAATAAAAATATTAATCACCTCATAACTTGCAATAGTAAAAAAAAAAAAAAAAAAACAAGTAAAATAGTTTGTATATACATTTTGTGTATGTGTAATTGAATATATATATCACTTTTCATTATTTATTTTATTGTTTTTTGAAAGTAAAACGTTCTATGCAATCTATTTCGATATTCTGTGTTTCAAACGGTTGTTAAAACTTTTGATTTAAATAAAAAAATATTTTTTGCAGGTAAACATTTATGTCTTTAATATACTAAAAAATAATACAAAAATTAACAGTGATTTATTTTATAAGTGCTGTGATTTTTACAGAAAGAAAGAAAGCTTGCAAGTAACGCATTTAATTAAACAATAAAGCTTTGAAGTTTAAAGGCTAAAATTTAATTTATTATTTAAATTATTTTTAACTTTGAAAAATCTCTTTGTTATGTTGGATTTAAGATCTCCAATTCAGTAATCTAATTCATTTATTTTCTTTGTATGGAGAAGAGCAGCTTGAACTTCTTTTTTTTTTGTGAATCCTTTATTGCCCATTGCTTTAAATTTCATCCCGTGTCTTATTTATTACATTAGCATCTGTCTCACCAAGGACATTTCAGCACAAAGCATCACATCCCTGTCGCTCCGTCATACATTTGCATGTGTGTATTTGCGCCCATCTGACCGGCTCTGGCAGGAACGACGGAGCCTTTCTCACTCGTCTGAAACCGTGTCGAGATGACCATCCTTTGAGGTGTGATGGCCAGTGTCCGTGTGAGCTTTTGCTTTCAATGTGCATCTAAACGCTTCAAAATAAAGGCTTTTCGCATTGATGCCATAGTTCCATAAAGAACCTCGTAGTGAACAGAGAACCTTTTTTTAGTGTTAAGAACTTTTTTTTTTCACCATATAGAGAATTTTATTGAACGGGAAGCTTCTGTCAATACTAAAGGTTCTTCATTGAACCGTCTATGTCTTTAAAGGACCTTATCCTATTCCTCTTATTTAACATCAAAGCACAAGACTGAGCCAATGGTGTGATTTTGGACATTTATACCCATGATAGACCAAAAATGATGTGATGAATTGATTTGAAGCATTAGTTAAGATGTTTTAGGGAAGAACGGAAGGCAGGGCTTCTGCCAGAAAGAAAATGGGTGAATAAATTCCTCTGGAATCCAAACCCTTTATTTGGCACGACCATTTTCACTCACTGTTCAATCCTGAACCTTGAATCACTCGCAGTTTACAGGCCTGTCAAAGCTGTAAGAACATGTGTCACCTTCTCACAAGCTCTGCGGTGACTCATGGACTCATGTGGTCGTGGAAGTACAGAATATTAGCTTTGCTTTTCCCCTGCAGTGCGTAAAAATAAGAAATCTCACCGTTGTGGGGTGTTATTAGTCGGTTATGGTGATAATAAACGAGTGTTTTTGTAGTAGGCTGAGGTGGCAGCATTCTGCAATGATTTCCTGCTCTGTGAGACTCCACACCACAGGTGGTCGACGTTCCTCATCGGTAAATACTGGTTTAGAGCAGCTTTTATGAAAGCAGCCAAATGAAGCTCTCGGTTTGCAGAATTGCTCCCTAGTCGATGCCAACTCTCAGACAACATACGAAATTTTGCCATTTGTTAAATATAATAAGTTTCTACAATATATAAACTTATATAAATACACTTGAATTTTATTAAATTTCATGTAAATTCTTCTTCGGTTTTATAAAGGGGGTATACAAAACCCCCTCACAATTGTGATACGAGTTCTCAGTTGCGACTCATCATGTCAGAATTATGCGATGCAAACTCACAGTTGTGAGTTCAAGTCAGAATTGAGAGTTGTCTTACAATTCTGACTTTATCGCGATTGCAAGTTTGCATCAAGCAATTCCGACACTTCCACTTTTCACAGATCTCAGTTTTTTTCACAAAATTGTTTGAAGTAAACTCCAATTGCATGTTAAGTCAAAACAGATTTAAATTTAATATAAATTTGCAATTCTGAGAACTTGCAAGATATAAACTCGCAATTCTGAGAAAGTCAGAGTCACAAGATTTAAACTCGCCATTCTGAAAAAAGTCAGTCTCGCAAGATATAAATTGGCGATTCTCAGAGAGTCGCAAGACATGAATTTGCAATTCTGAAAAAGAGACACAAGATATCAAATCGCAATTCTAAGAAAGTCAGAGTTGCAAGATATAAGGTTGCAATTCTGTTAAAGAGTCACAAAATTTGCAATCGTAAGAAAGCCAGAGTCGCAGGATATATAATCGCCATATAGTCGCAATATAAAAATTCGTAATTCTAAGAAAGTATCAAGAGTTAAAACTTTATTTTTACAGAATTGCAAGTTTACATCTTGTGAGTCTGACTTTCTCAAAATTGTGATTTTATTTATTTATTTTTTATTTTTTCTTGTAGTTGCGAGTTAGTATAGCGCAATACTGAGTTTATAAATCACGACTGCTAATTTACATCTCACAATTGTGAAAAAAAGTCATAACTGATGTGAACTTGCAATAGGCAAGGTGAAGAACTGTGAGATAAAAAGTCGCTATTATTTATTTTATTTTTTTTATTCAATCACTGGACCTGCTTCCTTACTTTTCATAGTACCATGAACTCAAAAGCCTCCTTGGAATGTTTTATTGCTGTTTGGTTAGTTTAGTTAGTTAGTTAGATCTGTTTTGTTTTTGGTGTTGTTGTTGTTGTGCTATTCCTGATAATTCTACCCAGAATCCTGTGCATCTGTGTCACCTTGCATTCTGCAGACTTTCTTTCTCACCCTTTCCCTGTGAAACTGAACTGACATGCACACGTTTCTGAGGTGTTTCTTTGTTTAAAACTCTGTGGCAGCGAGTTCTCCTGTTGCGATCGAAATCTCAACCTGCTGTACATCAGAAGGGTTTATTTCCAAACCTCTGTTGTGCTGTTTGGCTGTGAATCCTCGCAGCATCTTTCATCAGAAGTTTATAATATTTAGTCTCTCATGAGATTTACTTCCCAATATGATATTATGGATACAAACATGGTGAAAGTCTTTGAACATGATGTTTAATTGTCTGTCTGCTCTGTGCAGCGCTAATAGCAGTAAGTCATCATAAGCCTGCCCTGGACGGCTTCATCAAATACCAGCGGAGCGGCTAACTGCCGGCTCAGAACGCTCATTAACAATGCCTGCTAATTAACTTAAGCGGAGTCCAGGCTCGGAGTTCATGTCTAAACATCCTGTTAGGTTTAGAGAGTGAAAAAGGATACGTTTGCACACACATCTAATGGGGGAAGTCCTTAATGCTAGCGATATCGATACCCAAGCCTACTGTAAAGCAGTTTACGGTAAATGCTTTAGAAGAAAATAAAGGAGAAAAACACTACGCAGACAGTCCCTGTTTTGCTGTACTGTGTTTTTTTTTATTTCTGCAGTTTTCTTTGAGAACCATAATGCTTCTTTTCATCGTATCTGTGTGTTTCAATAGTAATGGGCATTTGAGAAGGCTGACCTGCAAGGGTTGGTGTTACTTTGACCTGGTCCCTGACGCCCAGCACTTTCCACTTTCTCAAGTGTGGTTTGATTTCCGCTTTAAAAGAAATTAGGCCAGTGCTGTAATTGCATTTGATTTATTTCAGATACATTTTCTGAGCTTTAGAAACTACATAGTCAGGAACCTTGTTGAGCAATTTGCCATTCATCGATTTTATTTTTAGCTTTGTGATGAATAGGTTTCAGATTGTTGGGCTTTTTTAAATGCTGAAGTCAGAAAGACGTCATAAATTGTTAATGAAGGCTGTTGGACCTTTACTCTAAAGCCATACTTTAGAGAGTCTGTCCTCTTTGACTATGCTAGCTTTCCCTCAGTGATGTAAGGAATTAGGTGACTCCTGATTGTACACGAAATTCAATCCGTAACGATTCCACTAAGCTTCCTTTCTTTCTTTTGTGACAAGCAAGACTTTTAGTAAATGGTAAATGAGAGCTCAGCTTATTATGTGATTTTAAAATACTTAGGGCCAGTTTTACTTAACAGGGCAAAGATTCCAAAAGTGTGTTGATAGGTGTGAAAATTTCTGTGGATGATTTACTAACAGCATGCAACTTAAAGGGTTAGTTCACCCAATAATTAAAATTATCTTTTTGGGTGAACTAGCCCTTTAAATAAGATCTCATTTACATATTAACCAATGCAATATACCAAGTGCAAAAAAAAAAAAGAAGCAATAAAGAAGCCTAAGAATGTTGAAAAGAACCATAGGTCAAAAAATGATGAGGTTTGATAGACCTGATGTTGCATGACTTTAAATTTGCTAATTAAAAATAAGATATTTCTGTGTTCTTACATTACAAATAAATCCTCTCCCACCACACACTCTCATCTGTGTGGTGATTACATTTTGCATCTGGAGGAATATGCATATTTAATAAGGTCAGGTGCAAAAATAACTGTCCACGCTAGGGTTGGGTTGATAGACGATGCCATCGTCCATTGCCGATGGCTGATAGACATCACGATGTTGAGACACACTTAATCTATGGCGGCAAATCTATGCCATTAATAAGCGAGCGCACCACTGATACTGGCGAGCACGGTAAAACATTTCCGCGAGAGAAAAACAGATGCACATGTGCAGAAACGGGGCCCGCGAGCTCATTTCAAACCCTCGCGCACACTTGATATGTCATTCCGCGTGCAAGTGCTGGATTGGATCATTCCTGCGCTCAATCCTCTCACCTGCTCGCGCGAACACTGTTATTTTTGTCAGTCGTGGGGCGGTGCTTAGTGTTTTAGTTACTCCCCCAACCGCTGCTACGATGACGATGCGGTGCCAAATTAGTAGACATCGCCCAACCCTAGTCCACGCCTTTTCAACGATAATTCTTCACTGCGCATCTTAGTAAACCCTGACAGTACAGTAACAGTAGGGACAGTAAGTTTGATGGAGAAGATGTAAGATATTTGTGGTATTTTTGCCGTATGTCAAAGTGCAGCATAAACATTCTGCTAAATATCTCATTTTGTGCTCCATACTGTAGAATATGACTATATTGGCTATACTGCATATACAGCATGTTGTTCTTATAAATTTATGGTCACACTAACTGTTGTTTGCCATTGCAGTTTTTCACAGGCCGAATCTAGTCATTTCAGTAGGAAACACAACATAGTATATGCTTCTTTGACCAAAGCAAACTCAGTGTACACTGTGCTTCTTACATTTTTAACATTTATCCTAGACTTTTGGCAAAAAAAATTACTACTGTAACCACGTCGTAAATGTGCAGCCAACAGGAAATAAAAAAACACACACAATGTTATGTGAGGTGGCTTTAAATGATGTATTTGATGCATATTATTAATGGGGTTAAATTGCTATTTTTTTGTTTCTGATTTTTTATGTTTATTTCTTAGTTGTTTTTGTTTCGTTTGTTCTTTTACTTTGCAATAGGCTAATAAAACAAGCGGGATAGAAATCACACTGTAACAAAACTGCTTGTTTTCTTAAGGTAGAACTAATCACAGCTTTCCTTTCACCCTCGCAGTTTCTAGAATGAAAAAAACAAGCGCAGTGACGGATTCATCTCAGATGTAGATTACAGCTAAATCTGTCCAGACAGTGTTTGTAGGAGGCCAATCTCAGCTCTTTATTAGTCTGGCGTGCTTGCAAGGTTCATCAGAACTGTAAATATTCATGATTGATGAGCGCTCTAAATTTGTTTGCCGGTAATCGAAGGACTGTTGTCAAACTGTGATGAAATACCTATGAAATGGATGGGGCCAGAACTGCAGGAAATGAAAGATGTTGTAAAGGAAGGTGATTTATCGGTCGTTCTTCACAGGGATCTGATTTTCAAACCTAAATCAAAGCAATCATTTTCTAAACGTGTGTATAATTTGTTACTTTTTTATGTAAAATACCTTAAATGTATTTGCATGCCTTTTTTTTGTAAACCGTTTTTGATTATGATAATGGTTTGCCATCCGTCGTGATTGCTAAGGTTGCACCTCAGTACAGTAGTTAAATAATCTATTTCATTCTCTTAAATGCTTTTTTTTTATTACTCTTCCAGTTCCACTTAAAGCATCCAGGAATAGAGTCAAGCTAATCAATTACACATTCCTCATTTACATGTTCACAGGCTGTTGGGCAAAACTGTTGGATTTGTCCTGCTGAGCTTTAATGGTGGAAATCTTGCAGAAAAGCCAGAAAATGAAGGTCGAGCTGATGTGAGTGCATTATGGGAGACTAAAGCAGGGTGTTTATGTTCAGTGTGCTGATTATGGCCTTTCTGCAGATCCATTTTCACTTAATAACTAAGCTAACTTGCACCAAGTGCAATGCAAATAACAAAAACTAAATGTTATTATACCACATGCACCAAATATAATGTGCATTGTACTGTATGTAGATTAAAATTACTCAACCCTTTATGGACGTCCCTTCACTTTATGTGCATTAAAGATTTTTTGCACCACATAGTCAAACGTCTCTGCTCTATCTCATGCATTTATTTTCGTAAAATGTCTTGTGTGAAAGAAAAAAATGGCTAAAATTGACTAAACCCAAAAGGTATCAAGATACAGTGCGTTTCCATAATGTGCACCAATAAGCTATGTGTCCTATAGCATCAAAATGTCTTGGCTTTAATGCTCCAAGCTCAAACAAAAGCCCATATTGGTCCCACACAGACATCTGAAGCTCACTATGGTGCATGGGGAGGAACATTTTTAGACCAGCATTACAGCTCAGCAGAGGACAATAGGATTTCCCTTTACGCATTCACCCGTAATACAGAATAAAGCCCATACTGTGTTAGAAACTTCCTTGTTAATGCATTTTCAGTTTAGTTTATATTGCATGCCTAAGACATACAATTTTAGTCATGTGTTATTGGGCATCATCTTGCAATGTATTTATTTATTTATTATTACCCTAATGATGAACTATTTCCATCACACACACACATATGAAACTGATATCAAAAAAAGCCCTCTTACACACAAACCTTGGGTTTCAATTAGCCCATGGATCATATGAGGTTTCTCCTGTGCTTTTTCTTTTTTTTTTTTGTGTGCTGTCACAGTTTTGACATATTGTTCTTGGACACTATTGATCCTGCGTGATAAATAAAACGCTAATGAGGTGGACCACACAAAGCTCAGAGGCAGCAACTGCACCCCGCTGCATAAAGTCCCTTAACCAGGAGCTTTATGCAGCATGAAAAGGCATGTACCCAGAAGAGCATGCATTCAGGGTGGTGATGATTATGGAATCGGGTATATTTGAGCGTCTGGGTGCTGTAAGACATGCCAAGTCTTTGAAACTATGGTGAGGGTAAGATGTGCCAGTGTGGCGAATTATGTAGATTTGCTAGCCATGTGAATATTTATTTCGTGATTAACAAATGCGTATTAGAAACCAGTTTTATTCCTAAATTATCATTGTATGAAACCTTGTACGATTGTAATATATGGGCTTGTGGATTGTTTTTCAAATTTTAAATTAATAAATTTACTTTATTTACTGCGCTTTCTTTTTTCTGCTAAACTTAATATTAAAATATACAACATTTTGAAGAATTTCGGTAATCAGTTTTGTACTATTGGTACCGTTTCTCTCAAATGATCTAACTTTTTGTTTCACATAAGAAAAATGAAGAAGAATCTTCATTTTTAGGTGTACTGGTCCTGTAAATAAAAAGTGGCACATCTTACCCCGCCCCCTTCTACTCCAGAACCTAGATACATGCCTTGGATGTCAAATTGTGTGCATATTCTGTTAGGATTGTGGCACAAAACAGTGAGGTAATGATGAAGATGGTTATGATAATGGTGGTTTTAGTGAGAACAGTACAGTTATGGATGGAACACACTCATTAAAATGCATTTGTTCTGGGGAAGATAGGCTTCGGCTCAAGGGTAATGCTCTATTGCTAAAATCTCCCTTTACCCACACGTTTTAATTTGTGGGTCACAACATATCTCCAGATCATCACACAAACTTGATTAATCAGAATCTCACCCTTCTCTGGGCCTGAGGTTCCAGAGATAGAAAGAGTATTTGTGGTTTGTGCTGCAACTTCATTGGCCAGTAAAACTTTAGCGTGCCATTGTTAACCAAATATGTATGCCATTGTGAAAAACAGCCATGACATTCACAAACATTTAGGTTTGATCACAGTTGTATCTCACGACTTCATGTCATGATTTAATTGGCAGCCGCTTTTAATGATGTTGCTGTATGTTCTTATGCACATACATTTTAATTTTACTCTTGAATAGAAACGCTAGGACACACATTCTATACTCTGAATGTTCACTTTTGCCATAAAACTTTAATTAAGAATAAGAAGGCAGACATTTACCTCTGGGGTCGAAGCAAAAGGATTTATTAAGAAGCTGACAAAGTAGGGATTTGTGGAAGGGGAGGGGTGGGTGTCAAGGGGGAACATGAAATGCTCAGGGAGAGGGGGGAAAAAGTACTTTTTCACAGATTCCATTTCATTTCAATTCATCCATTTCAATGTATAATCATACTAAAGATGAGATGTGACCTCTGTGTGAGGTCACATCTGCATCTGTATTCCTTCAGATAGGTTAGGAGCACCACTTTGCAAGTCAATTTCTTTAAAACAACAGTCTTCAGTTTTATAGATGCATGATCTCTTGCCCAAATCATTACACTTGCAAAGTGGGCATGACCCCTTGAAAATGAACGACTGCTGCTAACTAGTCACCAAATTGCCGATCTGAAACACAGGGATACAAAGGACATCTAAAAAAAACATTTTAGCTAAATTCTAGTATGTAAAAAAACTAGAAATCCAGTATGCACTTGTCATTCTCCATGTCATTCATGCTAATTCTAGAGTAGAGTAGGGTTTATGCAGTATTCATTGGGTTATAGGCTCTAGACAAGGCATTCATAGCTACGAATCTATCAAGGCTCAAGCAGTGGTAAAGGGAAAGCTTTTTTACCCCTCTCAACTTTTGTAGTTTCAAACCAATTCCTTCCTCGCATACCGCCGTGGCTTAGTCAAGCCTTAAAGCTGATTCTTGGGAGCTCTTGGCTCCATCTTTTTTTACTTTTTTTTATGTTTTTCTATCTTTCTTTTCTCTGATTGTATCTGCTCTGCCCTGCTCCCTGCTATGGGCTTGCAGAGCCCTCTCCCTGATCTGTCCTGAGTAGCTGTGCAGTTGCAGCCTGACACGTTGAAGGACCCACACGCTCGTTTGAGCAGGTCATTGGGATGGCAGTAAGCAGCCTCTATGGCACAATAGTGGTATCTGAGAAGACGGAATTGACAGAGTCAGCATCGCTCCGCGTTACTGCCAGCTTTGGATACTCAAGGGTCAGTGCTGCCCGCAGCTTCCCATTCTGTGCCTCCTTGATGGGTTCCAGAAAGACCACATGCTTGTTGTTACTGACCTTGCGGCCGGGGCCCTCCGTGGTGGCAGGTGGCGTGGGTGTCAGGATAGACGACTGGGCGCTGCATTCGTTCGCAAGGTTCGGCGTTGCTGGCAGAGGCTGTTTGCGACACCAGCAGCGACAGGGTGTCAAGAAGAGGTACATAAGGACCAAAATCAGGCTGACAACGCAGCCCAGAAGGGTCGTAAAGCCAGTGTTAAAGGATTCCTCTTCTTGACGGTGGATCTGCACCGTTAAATTAACTTCAAGGGAATCGTTGCTTGACTCTTGATGGTTTTGAACCATGCACAAGTACAACCCAGAGTCGTTTGAATGTAGTGCCAAGATTTCCAAAGAACCATTTGAATGCATTCGCAGCTTATTGTTACTAAAAGGAAGAGCAATGTATCCGTAGCGTCCGGATACCCACGAATAGTTGAGATGCTTTCCCTTTAATGATGTTGTGCAATCTAACATCACGGAGTCCCCAGCGTCTGCCTCCATGCTAACTTTCTTCATTGGAAGTTTGATTTTGCAATTCTCAAAGTATTGCACATGCTTGAGAAAATGCATCACAGCATGTTGGTCACCGTTAACCAAGCATGTATGCTCCTCCCAAAAATCTGTCACTGAGGTAAAGCCTCTGTACTCCCATTGTTTAAACAGGCCGTACATGGAGCACTCGCAAATTAGGCTATTGTTGTGCAGGAACAACCCATTCTGTATCTTTTCCCTTAGAGCCTCAATATCTTTGACGGGTATGTTGGGCATACGGTTCGAACTTAGATCCAGAGTCGTGAGATTTGGATGTTCTTGAATGGAAAAGAAGGGGAAATCTGTCAGTCTGTTATGGCTTAGGTAGGCTTTCTGCAGGTTATTCAAACCACTCAGGGCTTTGCTTTCTACCCTCGCTATGTGGTTGTTGTACAGGAGTAACTCCTTGATTCCTTCTAACTCCTGAAAGTAGTGCTCCTCTATAATTTTCAGTTGGTTGGAGGACAGGTCCAGGTGGCGTATGTTGCTTGTATTCCGGAAGGTTCCAGGAGTGAGTCTGCTCAGCTGATTGTGGGCTAAACGTACGGTGTCAAGATTGGGCAGACCAGCAAAGCTTCCCTCCTCAAGACGGTTTAAGCGGTTGTGATTGAAGTCCAGAGTTGCGGCCGTTACAGGCAACTCTTTCGGGACTTGGTCGAGGCCAAGGTTGGTGCAGCTCAGGATATCGGATGCAATCAGGCAGCCAGGAGGGAGATTGGCTCTGACTAGCTGCAGCAGAAGAGAGCTCAGCAGTAGGGGTGCGGCCACACCCTGAGCACGCAGCATTGTGCCGTCAGGATGCTTTGCTTGGGAATCAGAGCAGCCAGAGTTTCCCTGGGGTAGAGGTCCACTCTCTGTTTGTCGTCTTGGCTAGGTGTTGCTATCCTTAAAAAGTGGATTGCAAGACAAGGAGAACAAGAAGACATTGGTTATTTAATATATTTAAGATCTTCCTCATTAATTCTTTGCCCACTTAGCACTGTCCTCTCAGCCCCAAGTAGTGCATTAATGCACAAGGACTATTATTACTATTATTGAATCAACTTGTTTAAACAATTATATTGAAGATAAGATTGTCTTTACCTTAAGGTTGCCAACAGTTACTCCAAATATCCCGCCTCATAACTCTTGGTTGAATCTCGAATGCTGCCCCGGATTTTCAGTCCATTCTCAGGTAGAGAGAGTTGGTCATTCAAGTCATCGAAGGGAAAGCAATTGTTTTTGTCCTGTCCTCAAGGCTGAGCCCAACCTTCTGTGCACCATCCTTTTAACAGTTGGTGTTGTTTTGCAGTCCTGACATCTGAGACGGAACAGAAGAGGTCTTAAATCAAGAGTTAGCTCGCTGCCGCAGGCTGGAGGATGTTTTTGAGAAAGTCAGCATCCTGTCCAGTTCGGTTAGTATAATCTTGCCCTTGGCTGAACAGCAGGCGCACAACGTGTCACATGAGCACTGGTCCACAATAACAGTCCACAATACAAGCAATCTGATGTCGGTCTTAAACAGAAGATTCAGTCATGGCACAGTTGTTTGTCAGAGTTGCTCCAGAACCTGAAGAAAGTAGTCCTTAAATTTTAGGTTTTTGTATCCTGCATGCTCATTTTCTTCAAATGACAAAGGACATCTAGGGCTAGTAACTATCTTGTGACTTTTAAGCTTCCAGTGTCCACGTGGCATCTGGAGAAACTGGTGAAAAGATTAAAGCACAGAAAAGATCATAATCTTTATGGTACCGCTTCTGAATCCTGGTCTCTTGTCAACACTTTTCCTCCTCAGCATCCATCCATTTTTTTCTTTTCCTCCGATTTGCTCTCTGATTTTTACAGGTCTTCCTCCTTATCCTCTCTGTCGCTCTCTCGCAGAGATTGAATGTGTACTACACTCCCTCTCCGTGTCTCTCTCTTTCTCTCTCTATCGCTCTCGTCTCTGTGCGCTCTATAAACAGACAGGCATGGAGTTTCAGAGGAGGGGCACTCTGGAGGGGGGTTTTCTGAGTACTGATTGGTTGAAGTCGGAGATTATGAAAGGGAAGTGTTTGCCAGAGCCTCCCCTGGCGGTGCTGTTTTTTCCCATCCCTTGTGATTGTCCAATTATGCATTTGCCTTTACTGATAGCTCATACTCAGGTTATGTTTACTCTTTTGAGCGTTAATATCTCACTGCAATGTGTTAATGGGGAACTAAATAAGCCTTGATTGCTTAGACTAAAGTGAGTTCATTTGAATTGAGAAAAGTGATTTTATAGATGATTTCTGCTTAGTGCATTATATATATATAAAATGCACTAAGCAGTAATCATATATATGCAAGCATAATTCAAATGATAATTCATGATTCAACTGATTTGATATATACTTTTCCTTGTCCCAAAAATAGGTTGTGCCAGGTTTGTTGTCAGTGACATCAAAAGCGGTTCTTACATGTCTCGTAACTAACCGCAATTCACGAAGTTTGAATATCCTGTTCATTGTGTATTCATTATGCTTGAGTGCACACTATAAACCTGACATTACTCATCCTCATGAATTAAAGATAGTGGGTGTATCTGTGTCCTTGATTTTTTTTTTTTCTGCGCCTGTAGAATCTTTATGTATGAATAAATGTCTTTAGCTTATAGCACACACTTTCTTTATGTATGTGTGTGTCTTATCGCCTGTGTGAGCTGTCTCTGCCCCTTGGTTATAGCTGCACAGGCTTGGACTACTGTCAGCCTGCATTATCCTTCACAACCACTGCTGAGGGCCACTGCCAAAGGTCTTCAAGTAGTCCTACACGCACTCTCCCAATCCTCTGTGTGCCTCTTATACACAATCCATTACTTCTCATCATCTTTCATATCAATAACTGATTGTAGAGGCTCACGTTTTCGACAGGTTTCTTGTTGCTCTTCCTCAGGCGAAATATTTCACGGAGCGTTTAGCAAAGACTGAGTCTAAGCCTCTCACTGTCAAAGTCCCCCGATATAACGTTGTTCTGCAAACTTAGTTTCTTGGCTCTAAGGTTGCTCATTGTTCAAAAACAATACTCTGGAAGTGAAGGAAACATGCAGGAAGACAGGAAGAGCGTCTCAAAGGTTAATAGCTTAGTCTCTCCCGTATATGTTTCCAGACAACCATCAATTTCAGCCGGAAGTGGTTGCCTGAACCTTTTGATAACTTTGACCCAAGAGCTAGCGAAGCGTCTAAGTGCTTATTATGGCGTCCCTGCTGACGTCCTCGCTGCGCTCTCTTCAGCGTGACATATCCATCTGCTTCCAGAAACACCTTAGAAAGCACTTTTAAACTGCTGCGAGCACCATAAAGTTTTAGACGACCCCAGAGTGTTTCTCTTCCCCAGAGGATTGGTGTAGTCATATCATTTATCGCCCTTTGACAGTTAGTTCATACTTTTGTGGAGATAAGAGGTGATAAAATATGACTCATGGGATTCAGCATGGCTTCTGACTTGTTGTTTGATGGAAGCGGCCCTCAGTGGTTGATAGATGCGGGACAAGGTGTTTTTGTGACCGTAAAAGACCTCAGGGGTCTGCTGATGTATTTCAAGACAGACTTTTGGTTCTCAATGGCTGGGTATCTGAACACTGCCGACAAATAAAGCTTTGTTTTGTAGGGAAAGCGAGTTTTGCGGCTAAGAAGTTCCCACTTATGCAATTATGATTTGATATGTGCTCGTTCCAACGTGCCATTGTTCTGCTCTACTAAAGAATAACTTTCACACCATTGTATGTATTTAAGTACCATGTGCTTTAGCATGTATTTTAAGTACATCGCACAATAGCGATAATGGCATGCTGTGGAATACCGATGGATTTGACCACCCTTCATTGTTTTCCACATAACTCTGTTGTAATTACTCTCTTTATCCAACAGTCTAAAGAATTGCAGAGAATAGCTTTTTCTTTTTTTTTACCGCAAGTCAACCAGGACAAAGCATCAAGAGGCATCTTCAGACTTGGGAAATATCACTTCATCTGCACTTCTCTTTTGATCTCTTGCAATTAGATGGGATGTTGCCTTATTGTCGAGGCGCAGCATGAATCCGGCTCGATTTGCAATCTAAGATGGTTTTCGGTGCGTGCAAAATACCGAACTGCATTCCAGGCAATTCATAAACACAAAAAGAAAATTGCAGCAGGCTGTTGTGCGGTACTCTACAAATGATCAAGACAGACTTCATGCGGAGGAACAAACCAAAGGAGAAAGATTTGAGACGTCGCCTCTAAATCGCCTCTGTTTGTTGTCTGCTTTCTCGTTCTGGAGAGTAATAAAACATTGAGTTCATGCACCATTTTAAAGTTTTATGAATGCCTGTTTTGTGCAGTGTCCCTTGTTTGTGTGGATGTATGTAGCATCTCGAGAATCACGAGGTTCTTCTAGAATGCATTCAGATCAGTGTCACAGTTCATCGGTTCTATACACTGAATCGAGTATATTATTCATATACAGGGAAGATGAAAACCCATGAATAAAGAATATGTGGGTCGGAGACGTGTCCTAGCGGGTAGCGCACAAGCTCTGACATGTTTCATGGTAGTCTCAGCCCTAGACGCCTACAGTCTGTTCACTGACCGTCTCAAAACATATTGCTCACAAGAATGCAAGGGCTTCTAAAATGGGTGTAATCCTCTTATGGGTGTACTCTTCTGCCTGGAAACAAAGCTGTGTTTACAAGATAATACCGTTTTTTTGGGGGTTTTTTTGTGAGTGCTTTTGACAATTTATTAACTACTGAATTGCAAATCATATTTTCACCACATATATCCATTTACAGATTTAATGACGGTGAATTTTATTTTATCTCAATTGCAAGACTACTATTTTTACTACTACTATTATAATAAAACAATAGCTTTATCAAAGTATAATGGCAGGTACTTAAACTCCTGCAATATAATATTAAGTTGTCCTTCTTTTTTGCATTATTTACTGAACAACGCTACACTTTCCCTTTCATTTTCACCCTTTAGTTGGGATATAGCCATACGGGCCCTTTCACCCAAGGGCCCCTTGTAAGCTCTGCGACCAGCTCTAATTATCTTATGCCATGCCAAGTGGAGTTCGAGTGGATGCCGGCATGTTTTTGAAGGATGTGAGGGAATCGTGAGCCGCGTGTGTACTGATGGTAGCTGTTCCAAAAGCCTCCCCCACGCTCATCTGTCAGCCCCGCTGTGCTTGGGAGAAGCAGGATTGAAGTAGAGTCTCAGAGAGGGGCCAGTGAGTCAGTGTCTGTCTGTTGGGGGCCACAGACGCCACAAATAGCCTCTCCTGTTTACAGGCTTGCGCTCTCGGAGAGACACCTGCTGTCGTACTGGGATGTTTTACAACCCGATTCCGATTTTTTTATTTTTTTATTTATTTTAAAAGGTCGGTATATTTATATAGACATACATAACACCCAAAAATATATATTTACTTTGTTACTTATCTTTGAACGCCTAATGGTGAGTAAATTAACAGGTTTTTGAAAAATGACCTAATTGAACCATGGCCTAATCCTGATTTAGGCTAAGCCCTGTTTATGAAACTGGCCCATAGTGTTAATACACTCATTTGTTTAGACATGTTGTCAAATTATGGACTATCGTACATCAGTCCTGTTTATTACTGTTTTGTATTACTCCTCAGGACATCTGTTTTCACACACATAAATTCACCAAAGCACTAAAACAAACCTGTTTTTGTTGGCAGAAAGGATAATAAACAAAATAGCTTGCAATGTTGTGTCTGAAATATCACTTATAAGATGCAAATGTCTCGTTTACCGAACAGTTCAGGGGTTTCAATCACTTGTAAATGTCTTAGGTATGCTGCTGTTACTAAGTGACATATAGTGAGTCATTTACATACAAAAGGGTAACCATTTACTCGCCCACTTTCTGACTAATCGAAAGTAAAATAAGCAGCTGTGAAGTCCTAGAACTACCTAAAAGCATGCAAGTCAGCTTTAAGTCAGTTAAAACTATTACATAATTTTTTTTAGCAGTCTATTTTTGTGGTATCAGCTAGTTTTATCAAAACTCACTGTGGTTAATGGCTTTACTTCTAAGTTAGAACTGCTCTGTTCTTGCACAGAACGGAAACATTCTGGCTTCAAAATAAATATAAAAGTTACGTTTTTCATGTTTCTATCATTCTACCAAAATAGTGGCATGTTTCAATGTATATGTGCACGGAACACATACTGGGCGAGCTCAGTATTCTATTAGAATGTCCGGTTACACTTTATTTCGATTAAGAAATAAAGGCTGTCCTTTAAGACATTCTACTAACTACAAATAACTTTGTAATAGGGCTGGGCGATATATATCGTACGATATATTATGCGCATCTCATCAGTAAAGCCGGTTCTTTGATTAGGGTCACCTGTATTTAGAAGGAACGCTTGAAGCTACTGAGAAGCTTCGCGTTGAATCACCCGCGAAACTCAACGCACAGCTTGTCAGTGATCTACGGCTCTGTGTATAAGCTAGCGTTCCTTCTAAATACAGGTGACGGAGATTTAGCCCTAATCAAAGAACCGGCTTTATTGATGAGATGCGCATAATATATCGTGCGATATTTATCGCCCAGCCCTACTTTGTAACTACATGTCAACTAATTCTTATTTATTCACAACTACATGTCTATAACTCTCAGAGTAGATTGTTAGGGTAGGTTTAGGGTTAGTAGAATAAGTTGAAATGTACTTGTAAAGTTTCTGATAGTCAGTATGTAGTGTGTTGTGAACTCCTCAAAATAAAGTGTTAGGAGATATCACGCAGTCTACTAATACTCTAATGACTGCTAGTTAACATTGAGTTGCAAAGTTACTGACTGTTAGAAAAATATCTTAAGTGGACTATCGAAATAAAGTGTTACCGTATTAGTTTTTACATTCCACATGCTATAAAAACAGGGTGGAACATTTTGAGCTAAATTAGCAGTAGTTTTTTTTTTTTTCTCGGTGATCAACATTTACTGTAGCTCTCTAATGTTCTACTGATGAACATAATGTATATAACTATGTCAGATATGTTTTTAGATTACATTTTTTGGTCGGACAAACATTCTACTTAATATAGCCTAACAGGGTTGAACTTAAAAGTGGACAAAGCAGGAGAACATTTCAAAAGCATGAAAAAGGAGTGAGATGTCCATTTGTACAGTTAAATTCTAGGTGAACAAATAAACAATATCACTTCTTGAAAATGATGTGGAATTGTAGTCTATTTTGGAAGGCGAGGAAGTACATCCTTTATGGTTTATGGACATGGTAAATTAAGAAAATTTAACAAAAATAAGTATACTTTTACATGAGTTATATGTATGAGTAGATGAAGTTTAATGTAGTCCATAACATAATTTATGTTAAAATATTTCGAAGTTTGTAACATATCATGGTTTATATTTCTAGTGGAAGTTGATTACACTGAGGACACGGTGAACGCATATAACGTAAATCATAGGGACAGAAAAGTCTCTGTATAACAGACTCAGAGCTGCAACAAGTAATTTTTTTTGATAACGGATTAGTCTGATGATTATTCAGTAGGCCTTTTTCGATTAATCAGCTTTCACACATATTGAGTTACACAAATTCGACAGAGCTGCTTTATACCTGAAAAACAAGTTGCGATTCTAACATTTGTCATGTTCAGTAACCTCATATGCCCTGATGTAGTTTTGTATAAAGTGTTACGCTAATAATGTTGTGACTTTACTGGAGAGCCGATTGCAGAGCTATACAGCAAATATATGCACATCACGATCAGGTGCTTCCTTATCTTCTGTTGTCTTACCGCTGCTATGTTTTCCTGCTTGATATTGATATTGTCGTGGCGAAGACTTATGAACACTCTGTTTTACAGTTTGCTGCTCTTTGTTATTCTTCTCGTTATTTACCTAAAGCGTGTAATAACCCAGGAGCCTCACCCATAGGCTTTCTTCAGCAGTGAAGTGAAAGGTGGATAAAGCTCACCCACACTTCTGGTTTGGCTTTGTTTTGCTCTTCTTTGGATTGCAGCAGGGAGGGTTGAATTGCGTACCAGTGCTACACCTGTCGAACCTTGTTATTACAAGTTCTGACATTGGGTCATGTGAGAGATTTCATAGCAAAAAATATTGGTTGCCTCGTTTAGCTCTAATGCATTCCTTGAAAGATTGCTTTATTTTAAAGAAAACATAGTCGTTACTTGTGCACAAATAGCGCTATTACATTACTCAAAGCAAAAACAATGTGCACTTTTTGTATAATTTATGTTGATTTCTGTTTTGGGATGAGTATTTGAAAGCTTTGAGTTTCCTCAGAGCGCAGCAGGAGGGTTGCCAGGTGCTGGTTGTGGGGGCACTGATCTCGTGTGTGATTTCATTTGTTTACTAGACCTCTGTTGTTTGAGCGTTGTCGCCTCTCCAGCCCTGTCATTCTGCGTGTGCACTGTATTGCTAACTTAGCATGACAGCCAGCCGCGTCTTGTAAACACGGTAGCCAGCTGGGTGTGTTTGGAAGCATATTTGCTCAAGTGTTTGACCGTCCTAAAGGTTTGCTCTTGTGTCTGTACATCTGCAAAGGATTTAGTTCCACCATTTCTGGAGCTGCGTATATGCAGAAAAATATATAATGATAATAATTCAGAGCATAGGGGAGAGTGGGATAAAGTATGTCAGTGAGAAAATGTGTGTAATATTCATATTATTAATTCATATTATTAGCCTATATTAAACTATATATTAAAAAGTGGCACAGCCTTCCCTTCTCTCCCTGATTGACAGCAATTTCAGATTTTCTGCTCTTTTTTGTTCTGTGTTTGATTTTGGTTTGTGTTATGTTATTTATTTTTATATTTAGCATTTATTTAGATTTTGATTAGCTTGACTTGGTTTTGTGTTTGGTTTTGCTTTAGTTTAGTTTAGTTTTGGCCGGTATTTTAGTTTGGGTTTGGAAGGGTTTTGTTTTTTCACGTTCTGTTTTTGTTGGATTTAGTTTTGTGTGTGTGTGTGTGTGTGCGTGTAGGGCTGGGTATCGAGGTCGATACTTTTTAGGTACCGACCGAATTGCCTCGATACAACCGAGTATCGAAAAAACGTCTCATCGTTCGGTACCCAATTTCGATACCTCATCAATGTCAGTGAGCCAATAAGACTGCAGCACTAGCCAGTGTATTTGACCAGAAGTGTGTGAAATAGCCTTATGTGATTTATATCATTTACATGACTGCACCTCAGTTGTGTCTCCGCCACGCATGCACGCACACACATGTTAGCCACAATTATTGGCACCCAATTATTGCTATGTCCTTTTCCTAAGATAACAGCTCAATTTTCTCCTGTAATGCCTGAAGAGTTTGGAGAACACCTGATAAGAGAAAAGAGACCATTCCTTCATCCAGAATCTCTCCAGATCCCTTAGATTACCAGCTCCATGATGTTGCCTATCCTCTTTAGTTCACTTCACTCATTTGCTGCAGGGTTTAGGTCAGAGGACCAGACAGCCATGGCAAAAGCTTCATTTTGTGCTCAGTGACTAATTCTTGTGTTAATTTTGATGTTTGTTTTGGATTATTGTCCCAATGGAAGACCCAACCAGGGTCCATTATAAGATTTCTAACAGAGCTAGTCAGTTTTAGATTTGTTATCTGTTGGTATTTCCATGATGCCATGTGTCTAAATAAGATGTCCAGGACCTCCAGCTAAAAAAAAACCCCACTACATCAAAAACACAGCAGTATTGAAACGTGGAAGAGAAAAGAAGGCGTACGGACCCATCTGCAGACTATTTATTAAAACTAACAGTACATACAGGCAGGGTCGATCATGGCAAACAGGCACATCAAAGGCAGAGACATTAGAATAATCCAGTAAGTGTAGCGTGGGTCGGCAACCTATCCAAACACTGACCAGCGAATTAACACAAAGACAACCGGAACTTAAATACACATCAAAACAAGGCAACAGAGTTGAGACATAAATGAAACACCATGACAACAGACAAGGTGGGTGGAGACATAAATTGATGATCAGAGTACAGGGAGAGCAATAGAGACAAACACAGAGTACATAGCGCTGGAGTGCCATCAAATGATTTGTGCGGGCACCTCCAGCTGGATACAAGTATATTTCTTTGTACACATGGAGTACTTTTTATCCTTGTGATTACCAAACCCATTTTGAGTGTTTGCTGCTAAAAAGCTCATTTTTAGTTTAATATGATCATTGAAGCCAGTCCCATTTGTAGTTTTCTGACCCTGAGACTCCTCGACGTGTATTAGGATGATAGAGACACATGTCCTCTTCCAGGCAGCTTCGTAATGTTTTATGTTGATTGGAGATTCTTAAGTATTTCCCTGATGGTGGAAATGGTCATATTCACTGCTCTAGCTCTTTTATTAAAACCACTTCACTAATTTGTGAAGCCCAACTATCTTTTGCAGCATATAAGACATATATTCTTTGTTTTATTTTCTCATTGTGTTGATGATTAAGGGAATTTGGGATTTGTTTATAAATATTTCTGTGAAACAGGAAGCCAGGGCTGGATATTTTCATGTTCATAATCACCCTGGAGTGCTAACAATTGTGAAAAAGAATATACTTCAGAGATATTTGACTCGTAAAAAATTCTAGGGGTGCCAATAATTGTGGCCAACAAGTATTGGAGAAAAACATGTATTTCACAATGAGATTTTCTCCCCATTTTCAATTGTTTTACTTCAATGATAAGTTAGAATTCTGTAAATTATTTTAATGAAAGATCAAAGGGATAAACAATGCAAGATTATTTTCACAGCCACCTTTGCTCAGATTTTCCAAGGGTGCCAATATTAGTGGAGGACACTGTATATATATATATATATATATATATATATATATATATATAATGTAAAAATATGAACTTATAAACAAACAGCTAAAAGCCACACATGGGACATGATCTATATTAATTCAATGCAGGGGACACACTGGCATTTTAGCTGAGTGTTCTTTTCTGTCGACACTGGATCAAATCATCACCTCACAGTAAAAGTCCAGACATCACTCCATCCACGTTTGAGCACTGTTTCTTCATGAATCTGTGCTTTTTGTAGAACTACGATAACCACAGTTTCCCAGATCTTAAGGGTGGCTTAAACTGGCATTTGTGGCAAGGTCAAGATTTCTGATATCTCTCAGCGCTGTCTGGAGAAGAGATTTCTGAAAGCGTTATTATAGTTCTTGTTGAAGGCTGTGTAAATGAGCGGGTTGAAGAAGGAGTTGGAGTAGCCCAGCCAGAGGAAGACACTCTTCCATATTGGTGGAATGTGGCAGAAGCACAGCGGGGTGATGAGCTCGGTGAGGAAGAAAGGGATCCAGCACAGAACAAACACTCCGATGAGGATGCCCACCATCAGAGCTGCTCGCTTTTCTTTCTGCTCTCGCCACGTCTCGCTGTCGGTCTGGAATGTGACCGTGGCATGGCGCACCGTGAACACCATCTGAGGCTGCTGTCTGGAGGCCTCTTTCACCTGAGGGAACAGATACATCTTGAGCTTTACTGCTGTGAGCGGATCACTCAGAAGCATTATGGTCAAATAAACCACAGTATTTTGTACATAAGTAGTGTGCATTTAAAAAATTCAAATTGGGCACAATATACTGTACAATTGAAAGAAATTTTTCAGTATTTAATTTTTGCACATTTTTACCAGTATTTTAAACTTTATACTTCATTCATATACTACATTGTTTCATAGTTAACAGAAATGTCTGTAAAAGTAATAATAGTCTAATGGAATAATTAATAATTATATTAATAATAGAATAATGGTGTATAGAGCTGCCAGTACTTTTTCTGTTTTACGGATTTATTTTTTGTATATGTATACCCCTACAGGGGTTATTTTATTCCGATTTATTTCGATAAAATAATTTATTTATGCAATATTTCATGTTTTCCTCATCATTATATGTAAGGCTCAATGTACATTTACCATTGAATAGTAGAGGTGTTGTAGACAAGGCTTATTCTCAAAAAGGCTGAATTTATTTGATAAAAACTACAGTAATATGCAACCCTAGATGACACAAAATCAATCTTAAAAATAACTTAGACATCGTCTGAAAAATAAGCTTTCCATTGATGTATAAGATGTGTTAAGATAAGATAATATTTGGCCAATCTGAAGTCTAAATAGTGACAAAATCACCTTTAAAGTTGTCCAAATAAAGTCCTTAGCGATGCACATAACTAATCAAAAATTAAGTTTTTAAATACTTACAGTAGGAAACTTTCAAATTATCTTCATAAAACATTATCTTTACTCAATATCCTAATGATTTTTAGCATAAAAGAAAAATGTATCATTTTGACCCATACAATGTATTGTTGGCTATTGCTACAAATATACCTGTGTGACTTATGACTGGTTTTGTGGTCCAGGGTCACATATTGTGAAATATTATTATAATTTAAAATAAATATTTTCTATTGTAATATATTTTTTTATGTAATTTTTCACTGTGATGAAAAAGCTGAATTACAGAAGTCATCACCATGGTTCCTAAAAAAATTATTTTAATATGCTAATTTGGCTCATTTTTAATTGTCTTTACTGACATTTTGATTAATGTAATGTACCCTTACTAAATACAAATATTAATTTACATAATACTAAAAAAATTTTAAACGGTAGAGTAAATAATTAAACTCTCTTAGATTATTAAATTACACTGATAATATAGATATAAAAGAAAACAAAAAAGCTACTAAATTCTTTGCAGAGATCCTTCTTATGCATGCAGTTTTTTAAGTTCTTTCTAGGGTTACAGTAACATAATTTAAAAATGCATAGAACTTTTGCAGTATTAAAAAAACACAAAAATACCATTTAAGCATAAGCTTTTAAACCCTTACAGTTTCTGTGTCAGACCTTTGGCAATCCCCCCTAAACCCACTGAAGTAGAACAGGATGGTAATAGAGTGTAGAACTTATCTAAGGGAGGTGTCAGGAATACTATTCGCTAAAGTGTTGTAACATGCTCAGAGATTATAACCATGCTGTTCGAAGTAATAGAGCAACATAATGGGACATTCAAGTTCAATCGCCTATTGAATTGCTGTTTAGTATAACATTCCGTAAAATAGGAACATACTGATGTGAAACAATGGCTTACATTCAGCGATCTTGCATAGTACAGTATTAAAAAGTCTCTGCATAGTACAGTGTTAAAACACAGTACACTGGTGTGTGTGAGGGATAAAGAAACTAAACGGTTGCAATATCACAACATATCATCTGTACCTCTCCAGCCTCTGCAACTGGAGTGATGGTGTTGGTCCTCTTTGATCCAATACGGAACTTAGCAGCTTTGTAAATCTTCCAGTAGACAAACAGTACAACACACAGAGGCAGATAGAAGGCCCCGAATGTGGAAAAAATGGTGTAAGACGGCTCCTGGCTCACCTGGCACTCCATGTCCTCCTCTGAATATGTCTCACCCCAGCCAAACAGAGGGGAGAGGGAAATAACAGACGACAGAAGCCAGGTCAAGCCAATCATCACATTGGAGATCTTCTTTCGGGTTTTCAGTGTGTACTCCAGGTGGCGAGTTATGGACCAGTAACGGTCGAGGGCTATTGCAGTCACGTTCCAAATGCTGGCCGTACAGCACAGGACGTCAAAGGATATCCAGACTTGGCAGAGAACTCGGCCCAACTTCCATCGACGACCGTTCAGCTCATGGACCAGACTGAGAGGCATCACCAAAGCAGCCACCATAACATCAGATATGGCCATGGAGGCCACCAAATTGTGGGGCACACGGTGGAACGTTCTGACTCTGAGAATTGTGACTAGGACGAGCATGTTCCAGAAAAATGTAGCCACCACAAGCATGGCCAGCAGGGTGAACGTCAAGACGCTGAACACCGTCTGGGGTCTGTAGACATTTCCATATTCTGAGCTTTGATTAAAGGAGCTGTTCTGGCTGACTTCAGCCATGTTGTCGAGTGCTCTTTTGTCCGCTTTGCACCACTTACAAAATAACAAGAAAGATCTTCACTGGACTGCAACAGCTGTAAAAATGAGAAAAAGGACATTTACAAATTCAGCTTTTGCAGATATTGGGTGCTGTCAACTGGAAAAAATAGTGATATCCAGGCTACAGTGAAACACTTTAAAACCTAGAGACGATGGAAAATGCAATGGAAAGAGAACTTCTTTGACCTGAACTTGACACACACTTTAAAACGCACAGAGATAGGCATGATTAAATTTAAAATAAGTAGAAAATAATTATCCTGGTGGATCACAAATCCTTTTTGTACTGAGGGGGTATTTAAATGTCACTCTTTTCAAAACTATGAAGATGTGTTCTGTCTAAACGTATTCATATCTTGGCAAGCATGATACAACGCACTTAATTTTTTTGTGGGATCGTTTTATCAACATTGTTATTTGTGCATGAAACTTTTCAAAAATGCAGAGAAAATTCTGCCTTCAGTGCAATCTTTGTTGTGTAAACATGACCTAAAACATTTTTAAAAGGCTGTAGAAATAGAAGGCATTTAAAAACAATAGAATGCAAAAAACACTTCCTCACGACCAATTCATACATATTTTACGAAGTGGCTAATTCGTACGACCTCATCGATCTGAGTGAAGGGGTTTAGGGGTGCGTTTAGGTGTAGGCAATACGTACAAATTCATATGAATTGTGCAACTCGTGAAAATCATATGAATTTGTACGCGCAAGGTTGTATGAATTTACATGAATTTGCCACCTAGTAAAAAATGTAGGATTTGCTCTGAGATCAGGTTGGAATGGCTTCTAAAGAGTGAGCTAGCATGGCCAGAGCCCATTGCCTTTCATCAAAGAAATTTGTGAAGTGGAACTTATTTACTCGAGACGTGATACAAGAGACATGAAAGTAGCATTTGTTTCAGTTGCCCATATACAGCTATGCCAATTGGCGTGACTATTAAGAAATATCTGAGCACTGTACAGTCTCCTAGTATTACCACACAAAAATGACCCAGAAAATACAGTGCAAAAGACATTTACCACAAATTCTTGTCAGTAGGCATTGTGTAATAACATATATTTTTAGCTGAAATGACATGCCAGAGAAAATATGCCATTTTCCATCTCTGGTGTGGCAGGGATGACTTTGAAATGGCAGACTAAGGTAGATTCAGGCTGGAAACATTTCAACTGAGTAAAAACTTTACAGCCTACTGACAGAGAGTTACAATTATTAAACAGTTATTTTCTCAATGAAGAATGATCTAATAGATTTTTTTCCCCATCTGCCCAGGGTTAGCAGCCTGTGAGCAGTGACATGTGCTCTGAGTCTTCAGAAACATACTATTTTCGGCAGCCATTTGTGCCGATAATTAGATGTAAAACATAGCACCGGGTGTAACACTTTTCCTTCGCAAATTGGATTCTGGACTGTTAAATGATCCTTACTTCAGCTGCTCTGTTTTAATGATCAAAGTGTTTGCATTTTGATATGCATCTTGCTGGGAGCTAAATCTAATGAAGTCTTTGATAATTTATTCATATTTAATGTGAGCGAAAAGCTTAAATCCATATTTTACTACAGGTGCGTACATCAATATTTTAGAGCATGTATTCCTTCATGACGCTATAGTTCCATCATGCTTTGTGACTGCATAATGAATCTGCCACTGGACTCTGTTCAAGATGCAATTGTTCGAAGAGGCAATTGCGCTTTCTAACAACGTCTGAATGAAAATTGGCCGAACTGATTAAGCATTCATGTATGGCTTGGGGAAGTCCATGAGCAGAAACAATAAACATGTCAAACAGCAGAGGTGAAATATGGAAAGATTGCAAACCAAAATAGCCCTTCTCGTCTACCCATGCCTTAAGGGTATGAGGTTTTCAGGGGAAAAAGAAGTAGTGGTTGATATAGGCCTGATGTATGTAAAACCTTAAAATATTCATAACACCTCCAGCATGTATACACAATAAATCAATCAATTATTTTGTTCTACTGGTCTTCAGCCTAAATCAAACATCAGCACCAAGTGTCAAACTGTTCTTTTGGACAGTCTTTTAAAAATGAAATGCATGTGTGGGAAGTTAATACTTTTTCATAAACCACATCATTTTCTTTTAATCAAATATGAGACATTCAACAGACTGTGTCATCCGCTCTCACATAGCTAATGCCCTCATCTTTGAATCATTACCTTTAATGACAGTTAAAACAGTGCTGCGTCGGAGGGCTCATCTTAATCACACTGGCACTTCTTCACTCCTCACAGCGGATTCCTTCAAACGTAAGGTGACAAGTGTTCATTTCAGTGCACTACAGACCTGCTCACAAAGCTCCTTCAAATAGTTTCTGGCAGGTACATATAAACCACCAAATGTTTTTTGTTGTATGCATAATATGTGCGAGCACTTTATTAGTTTTCACTTTTAAATGTGCACTCAGTGAGCTTTAAATGCTTTTTAGGACTTAATGACTCCTTTTGCTGTTGATGCATGATCTTTGTTTCCTTATTTTTGTCTCATGCTACATCTATAGTCGACATTCTCAGATTCAATGGCAATTAGTTTTTATGTGTTGTTGGAGGTTCACACGAATAAGCGGTCTGGCTGCTGCTCTGCACTGTGATCAGACTGCCGTGAGTTCTCTTCTCTGTGGTCGTTGTGCGTTGAATAGAGGCATTTTTCTTTGATCTGTGACATGGAAGCTGCTGGTCGTCACAGTTTGTTTAATCACTCCAGCAGAGACGGTTTGTTTGGACATTTTATATCTACACTTGTACTCATTCAGTCTGGTGGACTGTGCACATGGTGGACTGATCCACAGAGGTGACTTCAGGTAAACTGGGACACATTGTCCCATTAGGAATTCTTCTTAATGAATCTACTCTACTCTGACTATGATGTGTACATTGTGTTTGCGGTTAGTAGAATGAACACAGAATGATGTAGTTTTATTACATGTATCATCATCCATGGGCACTGGCTGAAAGCATACAGAAAACAATATTGTTTTTTTTATAACTGTGAATTATTATTATTACAATCACTATCAACTGCATGAAAGTCTGGTCATATGATCACCACATTGACAGCAAAACATGAACCACTCTATGTAGAATAAAACAGCTTTTTCTGCAAATCTATAGTTTACATTTACTTATTTCTCAAAAGTACTGTTAATTTACAAAATGTTTTAATTTGCAACATGAGTGCATCTGTACACTTTAAAGTAACTACATCAAAAGGAACTGCTCTGTGAAGCCATTGATTTACATATGCTAAGCATCACTGTTACTTGCCCAGCAATTAACATCATGCAGAAGAGCTGTAAGTGCACGCGCATGCAGAAAAATCTGAATTCTGCACATTGCGCGACTTAAAAGCATTCTTAACATTAGGCTATTTCATTCATTATACATCGTATGTATAGTCATACACTGGACGAAGCTTAAAGGGTTTTCTTAAAATTGTGGGTAACAACTGAGTTGCAAAAAGTGTTTGAGTAATGTTGTAGTTATTATTCGCAATATTTTGGTAATACAAGTAAACGTAGCCCAACTGGAAAGACTACTTTTACGTGACGTTCACATTACTTGAACCACTATATCTCCGCGAATACAGCATTTTTCAATGGCACATAATGTTAGTCTGCGAGATTTACACGCGTACAAATTCACTGTATCTCAGCACAGCTGGTTATTGTTTCCATCCCCTTCCCACTTACCTTCAGGCAAGAACACCTTTGCTCCAGTATCACCCCATTCGGTAGAAAACAATATCCTGAATGAACACTGTCTATCAGTCTCTGGTTTTGGTGTTCAGAGGAGTGACCGAGCTACTGCAGTTTCTCCAGTCGCCACCTCGACGCAGACCACATGGATGCAAGGTTAAGAACATCGCGTTACCGTATCAAATCCCAGTCAGATCAGGAGATGTTAATGTAACAGTAAGACGTTGCGTAGCGGTGTGTACATTGTTTCTTCCATTTGATTGCAGTTTTTGCACATTCACTGATGCAGCTATTGTCAGCATGTGAAAAGCAAACAAACAGACCTGAAGCTATGTTAGTGAGGATCACTAATACATTATTTTCTAACTAAGCCTCATGATATTTACTTTGCACCTACGCCTAACGCTCGCTTACCCTCTCCTGTTGACATTAGATCTAGACAGAAAAAAGCAGTTGTAGTATTATGTGGATTTTCGCGCATTTTAATTATTATGTTTAAATAATAAAAAAACAAAAACAAAAAAAAACCCCACATAGCTGGTTTTATTATTGGTTTTGGATACGTGATGAAAGAAAACATTGAGCAGAAAAAAAGAGAAATGTAGGCTATCCTGTCTTTGCAAATGCTGATTTATTGTAACCTTATTCATTTACATGTTATATGAATAAGTCATTTTTCTTATACCAACAAAAATCCATATTTGTATCCATACTTTATTCATACAGATGTTTTCTACCTGTCCCCTTCCGGCCAGTGCGTAATAAAATTAAAGACTTTTTTTCTACTTTCGTGAACAATATTTTATGATGCTTTAGTAGCTTTAAGTTTCACTAGTTTATATGTCACTGTCAGCCCTGTTACATCATATTGTTCTTATTAAATTACGTTAAGTGTTTGATGCCTTTACTTGGATTTAACTAAACCAATCGATATGGTGATGATAAAATATTAATTAAAGTTAAAATAAAGTTAAGTGTAGAACTGTTCAGCCAAATCACAGATCAGTTTGAATCCAAATTCAAATATACATTTCATCCTAATTAATAGGTGTTGGGTTATACAGATGAAATAGCTACAGACAGAAGTGTTTCATATTTGGCGCTTTAATTGATGTAAATAAGCGCGTGAAAGATGAAGCACCGCCCACAAATGTAACATATTGCACAAATATAGGGGTGTTAAGAAATAAGCAGTGTATTTCGTTTAATAAAACGGCATAATTCCTGTCCACAAATTATATAAAAAAACAAAGTAATTACTTTTGATAAAAGAATTTATAATCTTGTGCTTGTATATTATGTATTTACCATACATAAATGCGTAAAGATATTGATCTCCCCCCACGAAAGATATGTAAGGGTCCGGAGCCCGCCGAATCCTCTTTGGCGCTTCTGTACCTTTTCCTATGAGGCCGGTTGCACGCTAATCTGACAGCAACATAATGCTTACTTTCTGCTGAAAAATTAATTAACTTAATATAAAACAATGTCGGAAGAAGACTTAAAAGTACCGGAAGAGCTTTTCAAGGACGTGAAGTTCTATGTGGTGGGAGACATTGATCAGAAGGTACATTTAACAGTAGCCTTTCATTTAGCCTTTTGGCTAATGCTGTACTGACTGGTGTTAGCATGAAGGCTAACCCACAGCAACTCTCAAAACATGGGTAAACCTAGAATATGCCTACGCACAAATTGTATTTATTGTTATTCTTAAATACAATACGCATTGTCTATTCAAGTCGCCCTCTTTCGTATGCCTGGTGCCTGTATCTGCTGATAGCGAAAGAACTGTTTACAGTATGTTAGCCATTGTCAGTGACAACAATGCGACACTTCTCACGTTGGGCTCATCTTTGAGTTGTTTTAACGATTTATTTGCGACTGTGTGACTGGTCCTGCCGCTTAAGTGTGTGTAAACTATTTTTTTTTTGCCAACGATAGCTTGTATTTGAAACAGAAATGCAAGCAAATGGAATAACGTTAGCATATGTAGCCCTTTTTCTCCTAGTGGCTTCATTATGGACCTTTGCTCTCAGTTGTCTTATTGGAATTTATGCACGTTTCATGAATATTTAGAGTACTCACTTGCATGATTTATATATTGTTCTTGGTACATCAATCAGCGAACAGACAATGTTTTGTTCAATAAATTGACTGATATGGAAATGATCAATTCCTGAAATTTGCCGATAGGTTGTACAACTTCTGAAAGCTGGGAAAGGAAAAGAAGTGTCTTACAATGCCCTCGCCACACATATTATAGCAGAAGATGGGGACAATCCAGAGGTTGGCGAATCCAGAGAGGTCTTTGACTTGCCTGTTGTAAAGGTAAACGCAAAGTATTGCACTGGTTATGCACACGACATTTACAGTTGGCAATAATTTAGACTGATCTGCTGCTTGTATTAGATGTGATCACTTACTGTTACTTATGGAAATGCGCTGCACTGTTAAACATTCACAATGCTTTGTTTCAGCCAAGCTGGGTGATCCTGTCTGTCAAATGTGGAGACCTGCTGCCGTATCCTTCCATGATTAATGGGTGTTTGCAATTAATGCAACTTTGCAACTAATGACTAGTTTATGATGAATAGCATGTTGTTTAGATGTTTATTTATCTTGACTGTTAATCAATCAGAGTTACAGGATTTTCCCCAGAGTCAGGACAAGTGTTCTTTGGAGTTACAGCGTGTCTGCCACATGTAAGTTTTGCCTGCATATTCTCCCAGTTCATTCAAATCTATATATTGTCATCTGTCAGTGTCAGGTAGCAGGATTGATTTTAGTTTTTAACCAATCTTGTCATTTTTATAGCTGTCAGAGGATCTCAACGCACTTTGGGCCTTTGTAACATTCTATGGAGGTGACTCTCAGCTTCACTTTAACAAGAAGTGCACACATCTGGTTGTGCCTGAACCAAAGGGGGTAAGTGCATGTCTGTTTTAATGCTTAGAATCAATGTTTACTAATGGTAGTTGGATGTCTTTCAGGTTAGGCTGTTGCGTTTTTACTATCACTTAATGCATGGTGCACAGTAAGGCATGGTACACCAATACAAAGTTTTACGCTCCACTAGGGCTGGGCCATAAATCGATAACGATATGTATCGCGATAGGCAAATAAACGATATCAATAAAAATTGTGTCCGATAAAACGATATTTTTTTATGTTGATGAAATTGTTGATTTTGAATGAATCTTTAATGTGACTTGAGAAGAACGAGTCGTCTCGGGGAGTGATTCGTTCAGTCTTGCATACGCATTGCGAAACGTCCTTACTGGAATTAATTCAACTGTTTTGAGTCTTTGGTTTTGAGTCGTTCGTTCATAACGTG
>JAUCNO010000460.1:4069270-4083160 GCA_032353835.1 Enteromius viviparus
TTGGTCACATATTATTGTAGCACAGTTTGTGCTGATTACAAGAAAAATACAGGTTGGTCAATAATATGTTCTAAATAACTGAAAAAAGCACAAATATCACAGCATGTCCAAACATCTCAACTGCCCCAAAATCACCTCAGACCTCAGAGGGTAAACAGTTAACATTAACTTACATTAATGATGTACAAAACGGTCTTTAATGTGTCTTTTGTGCTGCAACAATCTGATCTGTGTGTGTGTTGGGCTCTCCACACATTCTCTGTAAAGTGGTGTCTGATTACCAGTGTAATTTTTTCCAGCCATTTCTTTAGCGATAGAGTGAAAGCTACTATATCTAACTGGACAAATATGTTGAGCAGGGTTTGATTTCAATTTAAAAGGACGGGTTTATTAGAAAGAAAGGATGTTATTTATGGGTGGGGTTTATAAATCAAGGACTTTGTGATGTCATTTGAAAAGGAAATTTGTTTTAGACAAGAGAGGAATGGCACTGTTATGATTACGAACATGAAAATTGTGCTCGAAACTTTGTGTGGAGTAGGTTTTGAGCCTTAAGCATCTTTGCCAGAACAGAAGCTCATCCTATCATTAGCTCATTGAGCGAGTGTTTGGTGCGGGTGTTTGTTTCCACGCTCTCTGACATTTGTTTACGCTCCTCTGCCAAGTGCACCTTGCCTCTGACGTCCAGGGTAACAAAGCGTGTGGCCTGTCTTTTGTGCTGCACCAATCTGATCCGTGTGTGTGTGTGTGTGTTGGGCTCTCCACACATGCTCTGTAAAGTGGTGTCTGATTACCAGTGTCATTTTTTCTAGCCACGAGAAGCTCTTGCCTCCAACCAAGTGAGCAAAGCTCTCATCAGCACTTAGCACTGATCATTACCAGCCCCTCTCTATTTGTTTCTCTTTTCTTGTTGTTAAACGAGTCGAAGCATAGAACATCTCCAAGAGCTTGGCTGGTTGTTGCATGCTCCAGTGTTGTGTTGTTTTAGTGTTATTTTTATTAAGTATTTATTGATATTTTATAACAGTGTTTGTTTCTATTTCCACTATTGATTTAAATTTTAGTTTTGGTGATTTTATGTATGCTTGTCATTTTATTTCTGTTTAAGTTTTAAGTATTCACATTTATTTTGGCTTTCAATTAGTATTATTATTTATTTTTAAACTAGAGCTTTATAAAATGCTGAAACTGTGCCTGACTAAACCTTTCGACTTAGAGTAATATGCTTTATTTTTATTCTCTTTTGATAAATGATTTTTGGCATGATTACATAAAATATACAAACACAACAGATTTTGTTTGCTTTGCACAGGAAGGAATATCACACTTGTCAACTATTAACCACCACTTTTCCCTCAATAAATTCTTAGTTTGCTGCTTATTAATAGTTGGTGCGGTAGTTGTTAAGTTTAAGTATTGGATAGGATTAGTAGAATAATATCAAGCTTAATAAATGGCTAATATTCTAGTTATATGCATGCTAATAAGCAACTAATAGGTGTACTGTAACTATAAAGGTATTACTTTAGAACTAGTTTTGCAAACGTTAGGGAAACATCAAATGTATATTTTTGCACTCAGAAAGTTTTTATAACAAGTTTGGCCGGAAACAAAATCATGATTCTAAGTAGCTAAGCTAGCTTGATACAATGAGCTCTTTTGAGAAGGAACTAATCACTGCAAGCGTTTCACATACGGTACTTTTTGCAAATTAAATTCGTTAGACATTCAAGTGTGTGCTTTTGGATTGTGAACGTTTTTTGCAACTACAGTAGTTCGAAACCAAATCGTGTTTAAAGCATACTAGGTCAATGCAATGTGCTCTTTTGAGAAGGGACTAATCTCTGAATTCGCCAAAATTTGTGAAACCTTTGCGAAGTTTTTCACTAAACTTTTAGATGTATGTTTTTGTACCGAGAAACCATTTTTACCTAGAAATAAAATCAAGTTTTAAAGATACGAAGTTGTTACAACGTGCTCTTTTGAAAAATAACGAATCACAGGATTTGCAAAAAAGTTTGCGAAACCCTGTGAAGTCTTCTTTTGACACTCAGATGTATGTTAGTGCACTGAGAAACCATTTTTGCAACTATTTTGCCTAGAAACAAAATCATGTTTAAAAGGTACCACTTTAATACACCATGCTCTTTTGAGAGAGAACTAAGCTCTGGATTTGTAAAACCTTTTCATACATTTTTTCGTACTTCGCAGTTCTACACAGCGAAATTTGCTCAAGCAATTGTTTAAACAGGTTGTGTGCTCATTGCATGCTCCAATCAATCGTATCGATCTCTGATGAAGATGTCAGAAAGAATGCTTACCCATGGTTTACACTGGACAGTTCAGGATATACGGCACAGGAAGTGAATTAAGGACGTGTTTAATTCGTTTCCTGAATTTGAAAATTTATTCTAAATTAGTCAAATATTACAGTACTTAAGCACCCAACTCTATGACTTTAATGTTCTTTTACTTTCTTAATTGGTGCATTACTTAGAGTAAATTACTATACCAGAGAAAAGAAAAAACCGTGTGAATCATTCTTATTTCCCTGCAGTTGTTGGTATAATGACTGTATTTCTGTGGTGCTAGTGGCAGCCCAGCATATTTTATACTGTTTCAGGAAGAAAAACATGTCAGTATTCGGCCAAATTGTCATCAAAATACCAAGTTTTCTCTCTGTACTCTGTAGTTACTGTGGTTGCCTGACCAGAGGTCACTTTTCTAAGATACTTGAAGTGCTTTGAAGTTCCCAGACTTATTTCCTCTCAGAGCCTTGTCCTAGATTTCAGCTTTCATGAAAACATGAGCTTAGGAAAATAAAGAAATAAATAAGAAACAAACTAATGATACAGCAGAGTGGAAGAGGAATATTACAGTTTTCTGAATCTGCTGGTTTTCGGCTGGGAAGAAATCTCACCCCGGTGCAATCCAATCTTGCACGGACAAGACGTTCTGGAGAACGCCGGTATTCCCACAAGAAACATAGTTATTTTCACTTCAGGAAAAAATGAAGTTTGATTACTCGTGATGGAGTTGTGGCATTTTTGACAGCGCTTTGAGCTAATCCTCCTCAGGAAAGCTCGCTGCAATTACCTGCCGCTTTTTCTGGCCACTTTAGCTGTGAAGAGAGCTACAATTTTCACTCCCACAGCAAAAGTACGGCCTCCTTTCTCTGCGAGTCTCCAGCCGGCTTTAAAGTGAGCTAAGATTGACATTTCTTGGTGACCTGAGAGTCTAGAGAGGAATTCTTTATGTTTTTATAAGAAGCTGCCAGCCTGGTTGTTATGTAAGATGATGAATGAAAATGATGAGACTGGACAGCGGCAGCGTTAGTCTGGGAGTTTTTTTTTTTTTTTATCAATCAATAAAAATGTAAAGTAAAGTATATATGTATACAGTATGCAGTTTAAATTGATTTCCAGTCAAATTTGTAATAAGGCGCATTATTTAAATATCAGTGTAGTTGTTTTTGTTTTGTTTTTAAATCTAAAACTAAAAATAAGATGAAAAAAATGTGTGTTGTTAAATTTGTTGACTGAGTTGTAATATAAGTATTAATAAAGCTGAAATGTTGTCCTGAAAATTAACTGAAATGAGGAGTTTGAAAGTTAAAATTAAATAAAATGATAAAATGACAGATATTTCCCTGTGGTTTGGCCTCTCATTTACACGAAAACCCAGTTTTTATCACAGAAAACGAGTGGAGTGGAGATTTCTGATAACGCCGTTTTTGCGTTGCAGTGTGGAAACGGAGACTTTCGAAAACTATGACTCATTTTAGTCAAATGATGCAGTCATGTGACCAGTTCAACTGATGGCGGATGGCGTTGTACTGCAGTTGTTTTGTTTTCTCTCAATTTTGACAGTTTGTAAATGCTCCAGATAGCTTTTCTTCAAAGAAGACATAATGTAAGGCAGGTGGAAATGACGCAGATCGAGTCGTCTTACGAAACGTAAGCGTTTTCAGTTTTGTCGGTGTGGATGATCAAGTCTTGGGAAACGATTGAAAACGATAGTGTAGACGCAGAGCGTTTTTAGAGGAAATCGCCGTTTTCAAATTTATCCAGATTAGTGTAAATGTAGCCTTATTCCAGTCGAATAAAACTATTTATTTTGATTTATATTATAATAACTTCTGAATTTAAATTAATTTTAAAATTTAAAAACTAATCAAAATCACAAAAAACACATTTACTACAAAATTACATTTTAAATAAGTTGTGTACTTAAGATGAAGAATTGAAGAAATTTACCCAAAATAATATTTTAATATGGATATAATGAAGAATAATTACTCAAGTATCCGTGTTGTTATAAACGACCACTAAAACTTTAAACTATTAAAACAAACACATTTTAATTTTAAATAAAATATTAAAATAAAAATAAATGAAAGCTAAATAGACATAATAATACTAATACTACTACTACTAATAATAATAATAAACATTAAAAAACAAACTTAATTTAAAATTGATTCATATTATATTGATTCACCGTATAACTTGTGAGAAAATAATTTTCTCTTTCAAATATCCTACGTTTTATTATTCAGCTGGATTTGACTGTCCTTCCACACTTGACCTGTTTCAGTGCTTCTATCATTGAATCTGTGAGAGTATCTGTGTTGACATGACTGACTGCTCAACATATTTTTATAGATGACAGTTTAGTTGTTGCCTACGCAGTAATTAGACCCCTCGCTTTCCAGTTTCAGGATCTCATCGGTATTACAGAAAGATAGAGACAACAATCTGCTTGGATATGAATAATTCACTTTCCTTTTTTTCTCTGTCTGGGAATGTCTTTGTCTCACCATTCATCTCAGTTAGTACAGCCTGAAATCTTAAATGTGCATCTCTATGAAATATGTTGTGATGTATTGATATGAAGCATCTGTAAACAAACCTATACATTACTATGAATGGGCTGCTCCAGAATTGCATGTTGCATGCATGAAACTAAAAAATAAAGCACAACAGCAAATGGCCAGAAAGCATTACCGTTTCAGTTCTTAAATATCAACCCGGCACATGTCGATAGGGGCTCGTCCGAATATAAAGGTCATTTGTCTGCACTCTCGGGCGTCTTGCCTCTCCCGCGGCAGGACGCCCTGCGGTTACACACATTACTGATGCAGCATGAGATGGGAAATGTACATATCGCTGATGCAGCGGCCTCGTACAGTACAGTTAAACAGCAAAGCAAATCTATGTCCTGATCTGAGTGACCAAATTAGGATGGATGTCAGACCCAGTGCTACTGGAGATCTCACACCCGATCTTCATAAAGCCTTTTACAACATGACATTTTCAGTGGATCTCTACTTCAGATGATAGCATGAATGTAACGGTGTCACGCATGGCAGCCAGCAGGCTTTGCGTTTCAGGTCTGATCATACTGAAGGGTACAGTACAGTGTCTTGCTTCCTCAGCACATTGACTCTGACTGGAGAGGGATATATGACCTGCGGCAATAAATGGATTGAGCCATCAGCTTGTGTTGATCTCTGCTGGTTATAATTCCAGCAGACATTTACTGTAGCAGTACAGCTTTATAAGCAGCATTCACAAAGAAACAAAACCTTTCTGTATGCTTCAATTTTTAAAGGTGCAGTAAACACACACATACACATTGGTCAGTGCATATTATTAAACATATTGATATTTATTGTCTATAAAATATTATAGAAATACTGTATTTTGAAAATGACCTAAAATCACCCTGACCGTCAGTTATTACTCTGTGTTTGGGATCTTCATTCTGATTGGTGAATTTCACTTCAGAATTGTGGGTAGTGTAGTACTAATGTATCTGAAATTCTCCTACTGGAAATTAAAGTTTCTGCCTGATGCCAAGGCTCAAGGCTTCTTTGTGACAACTGAATCAGATCAATTCAATTTGATCAAATTCATAGCAAGTTGGCTTTTTTTTTCTGGAAATTTCTCAGAATATCCTAATTTACTTGGATTTGTTTTTTTTACAGAAATGACAGAAGTAAAGGTTGTGAATTTAGTTTCTTGAAGACTTTAGCCTCACAGAATCACTCTTAAATCAAACAGCTCAAACATGAGACGATTTTTTATGGGCAAATGTTTCGCCCTCAATTTAAACCTTTGCATTCGTAGTAAAATGACTGGAATTTTGGCAAGTAACAGTAAATGTGAACGCACCTTACAGGAATAATTGACCAAAAAAGGAAAATTTGATAAAAAATGTGCTCACCCTCAGTTCATCCAAGATGTAGATTAGTTTGTTTCTTTGTCAGATTTAAATAAATGTAGCATTAGTTGGTCACTAATGGATCCTTTGTAGTGAATGGGTGCCGTCAGAATGAGTCCAAACTTGTAATTTTAGCTGGAAATGATGGCTTAAAGTTAATAATGTCCTAACGATAGATTTCTTACCAAAATGAGCACAGTTCGACTTCAGACATTAACTGATGGACTTAAGTGCTGTGAATTATTGTGATGTTTTTATCAGCTGTTTGGACTCTCGTTCTGACGGCACCCATTTACATCCATTTACAGCAAGTGATATAATGCTACATTTCTACAAATCGGATTAAGAAGCAATTTGATGACCCGAGGTGACTAAATTATTTTCGGATGAACTATTGCTCTAACTCACATAGTCCCAGTCTTGACTTTGCCCGATCTCTCTCTTAGTTTGTGCTCTCTGAATAAAGCACTCATATGAATTGAGTAAAACACCCAGCCAGAGTAAACCAGGCCAGTCAAGGTCACTGTCTGCCCCTGCAAATTACCTTGGGATAGTGGATATCTCCCCTCATTACTCAGACACAAGATCTGAAGGTAATAGCTCAGAAGAGACGGACTTAGGAGGGAGTGAATGAGATTTTAAGGGGCTTGTATTTCCTTCAGCTCAGCTTAGAGACCAAACAGAAACCCAATCATTCCCCTTGGAACTAAGTTTGACTTTGAGAATAGAAGGACACTGGGGAAGACCCAAAACAAAAACAAAAGGCCCTGTTCAAGTCAAGAACCGCATGAAAGTCTGAGGAAGAACCTGATAGTCTGGCTATCAGAGTAACTGAGGATATATAGATGGCTTACTCTCCGAAAGTTCAATGCCCTTTCAAATTAACTGAAGGGCTGCTTCTGCCTCACATTCTGTTTTTAATCAGTGTAGATGGAGCGGACAGTTAAGGTATTCATATTAATTAGGTCTCAATAACTTTTATCTTGTCCTTGGTACCCTTGAGGCCGGTCAAGGTTTGAGTACTTGCACTGTTTAACAAATGAATCATTTAGATTAACTAGATTAACTCATTTAGATTGTTTACTAATATAAAACGCATTGAAACCCATTTGACTACAGATTTTCCATGAAATCAAAGCATGCCAAAAAATATAAAATATACAAAATATATTTGTTGTAAGTAGTTATATAAAATAGTTAAATATACACATGAATGTGTGTACATATATAAATAATAAATAAGCATAGTACAGAAAAATTATATATTATTTAAATAATGGAAAATTAAAAATGTCATATTTTGGATGCGATTAATCGTGTTAATTATTTAAATTGCTAGGAAAAAATCAATTATAATATTGTTGTTTGCATTGTATGAATACTTTTTTTTATGTTTATCTTTGCGTACAATAGATGATGTGCTTTGTTTATTTGTACAATTATTTATTTTTGTGTTTTTAATATTATTCATATTTTTTATGTTTTGTAAAATAGTTACACAAAGTGTATTGTTATTTATTTATTCATCTGTTTGTTTGTTTGTTTGTTTGTTGTTATTTATGTGTTTGTTAGCCTCGAACAGTTAAATAGTGGCTATAATAATTGATCTGGTCAGTATATTAGGCTGTCATTAATTGAAAATGAAATGGGAGAATATGCTACCAGTAGGATTCAGGAGAAAACAAATGCATCAGCATGAAAATATAAGGTTGTCATATTGTGCGGTGTGTGGAGTGAGGCTGGTTGGCAGGGATGGAGGCCTGGCTGCTCTTCTGTCACTGCAGGCTTTCATCTACACTCCCCATGAAATCAGTACTAAGAACTCAATTAACACTTGCAGCCACGCTCCCTCCCTTCTCAGCTGAGGAAAGCCTTGGGAAGAAAGCGTGGAGATTACTGGAGTCTCGTGTGACTCAGACTGAAGGATGGATGGAGAATATTCATCAGCATTTGCTTTGCTGAAATCAGGACAGCAGGAACTGTAGATACTTGCATTAGATGACCTAATGAATAGGAAGTTGGACTTGCAACCCAAAGGCCGTGGGTTTGAGTCCCAGGTCCGGCAGAATTAATCTTCTATTCATTAATGGTATATACAAAAGAGAGTACGTCGGAGTCACCAAAAGTGAATATACATTTTCTGACGTCTTTGTACATATGTGCTCTAGTTTGTTGACATTTCTGAGACTCTTCTCCCTGTACTGAATTTATTAGCTTGTGTTTTGTCCCCTTGGGATGCATGCAGAATATTCTTTGCAGGTTTGTTAGAAATGTCATGTATGTTGAATATGTGATGGCTTTAATGTGCAGATGCGCATTGTCCTACATATGAACACGTAAATAGCATATGAATAGATAATAAAAATAGAATCTGCCTAGAGTTTGCCATCATAACCCACTGTATTTCACTTTTCAGAAGCTATCAGTTTAACTTTATTCCTTTTTTATATCTGTGAAGTCGTTTTTTTGGTGTTTTGGAGTGTACGTAATGTGCATTTTGAAAAAGTTATGTTTTAGGAAACAATTTTAGAAAAAAAATATTTAGCAGAATGTTCAAGCTACTCTTTTCCATACATTTAAAGTCAGTGTGGATCACTAGCAAAATGACAAAATTAAAGTGGCTCGTATGATTTGGGGATCTCAAGTATTGTGAAATATCAAAATTCTGAATGTTTATTTTTTTAAAGTACAAATAAAAAGCTTAATTAATGTAGCAAATATATTCATGGTTTTGGAAGAGGATATGACAGAATTTACATATTTGTGTGAACTATTTCTTTAAAATGGTGTACTTTCTCCTGCCTTGTCTGGGTAATAATACGGTTTACATATTAATGAGATGCTTGTATACTAATGAAGCTCCATGAGCCTGTGTAATGGGTCAGGGGTCAAGCTCTGTTCTCTTGCTGCTAATTACAAAAAAAGTACATGCTGTGCAGTTTAAAATCTGTTACTTTGAGTGTGTATTAGGAGGGGGAAAAAATAGGTCTTCTGTAGCATAAGAAATTCTCAATGAGTCCAGTGATGCGGTAATACCGTAAGTAGGCATTTTTGACATTAGTGGAACCAGACAACCCAAATAGTTCACTGAAAGTGTTAGGCTCCTAAAATTAGGAGGAGAACAGTGTGTATTTCATTGCTTAGTTTGTACATGATGATAAAAATGTGTTATTTGTTATACACTTAGTGTAATGTAATGTGTTTATGCGGTTTAAGATTCAAAAAGCATATTATTTTACACATACTGTACAGAACTGTTTTCCTAGTTTCCCAAGCCCCACCTTCTGAAACAGGTCATTTTGTACAAAGCTCATCGTTCTAAAAAAGTGAGGTGTGCTCTAATGGGCAGTGCGTTGTGATTGGCCGAATACCTCAAGCTTGTGGTTCAAATGTTATGCTGCTTACCATAACGTGATGCCGGGTCCTGGCGCTTGACACCAAAACAATAAAACACACTAAAAAGCAGGTATTTGTTGCATCCAGTGGGGACATGAAATAAGAAAACCTAACTATCTTAAAGGTTGTTAGTTGTCAGCAGCAGATTGTTTTTGCAGAGGTAGAGTTGCCTCACTTTCTAGTCCCTGTGCACAGCCAGCATAGACTGCTGTCAGCTTCAGGAATCAGTCCTCTGTAAAAGTGCTGAACACACTCCAGTATTTGTGTTCAACTGTTCTGGAACAGTGTTGGAAACACAACTTAACACTGATTTCTAGTTGTGTCCTCTTTTGGAAGCACAAACATAGTAGTTTGACTTTTAGGGTCTCCAGAACATGGCACCTGCAGCAACACTACAGCCAGAATAACAGCTCCGCCTCTTTCTTTGTGGAAATATTTGGGTGGAGTTTGAAAATAAACTCGTAGAAAAGTTGGGGCGTGTTTAAACAAGTCGTTTTAGGGGGGAGTGTACAAGTCATAACTTATAAAGAATCCCTTTAATCTTTGCAACTTCAGGGATCTTATCTATGTACTAACGTACTTGTAACACTCCAAAGAGAAAGGACATTTTCAATTGCATCATATGATGCCTTTAATAAATTTATTGAAAAAGAAATTAGCAATAATTGAGCTGTGATAGCACAACTATTATGCATGGACTATGCAAATGCAGTTAACGGAAAGAAAGTCCTTCAACAAAAAACTCCTTATATAGTTAGTTTGCTAAATACGATGACATTGTTGAGAAGGAAAAACAATGTCAACATCTATCAGTAAGTCAGTACCCAATGTATCTGCTTCTTAAGTGATTAAATCAGTCTTTTTTCTTTTCCAGCCGACCAGCGAGGACGATCTCTGCCCGATCTGCTATGCACACTCCATATCAGCCATCTTCAAGCCCTGCTCCCACAAATCCTGCAAGTGAGTTGCTGCCAATGTCCTATCAACAGCTCCATTCTCCCATTCACTCTTCCATTTAAGAGATTAACACCACATCGTTAAAGGATTCAATGACCATTACTTACAAACAACATAAACACTGCCTGAAATACTAAGGAGATGTTTCCGTTCGGCACTGCTGGGTATAGATTAAAAATTGCTGTCCATTACTAATTCGAAATTTTAGTTTGTAATATAATTTATTGAGTAATTTATTCTGACTACCTCTAGATTACATTTGACGTAACATCACATTATGCTGCGGTCTCAGCACTGCATTGAAGTCGCCACAGTATTATTTGTATGAGCTCTCAATCAAATCAATTCCCTTGGCTGTTTGTTTTTTGAGTACCTTGATGTATCTGGTCAAGAGCAACAGAGATAACTCACAACGTGACGTGACTCAGCACTCTTTAAATGATTAAATGTCACTGACGGACCGATATCTCACTTTGTCTTTTATTTCAGGGCCTGTATCAATCAGCACTTGATGAATAACAAGGACTGCTTCTTCTGCAAGGCCACTATCACTGGAGTGGATGATTACACCAAACCAGCCAGCTCTTAGTGCACCCTTCACACACACACACACACACGTTTGGTGTTCAAAACTCAACATTATATACATTTTCCCCAAAGACTTCACTTGTAAAACACACATATTCAGGTTGGACTCTTTGTTTCCACTCAGTCCATGTATGGTCACCATCCCGTCACAGTTGGTTCTGCCAGCATCGCTCATCTGCTCTGGCGTATCATAACATTTTGTCCTCTGACGAATGGAACGAGGCCTTGCAAGGCAATAGCTCTTCCCAGGTGTCATTGTGATGAATGGTTGAGATCCTGTTTAGAGCCGCGTGCTCATGGTGCTTCTGAAGGAGCAGCTGAGAGGCTGAATGTGGAAGATCTGCTGATAGTGTCTCAATCGCTTCTCATTTTGTCCCGGCTCTCATTTTTCTATCTAAACTATTTTTGTCTTTTCTTTTCTCCTCTCCATTTTTCTCATCTTTTCTCTTTTTGTCTCATTCTTCTCTCTTTTCATGCTTGTCTTTTATTATATTCTTACCTAATTCTCGCCTTATTCTCATCTGCTCCTGTCATCCTTGTCTCTTCTCTGTTTTAGTCTCATTCTCGTCTTTTCTTTTCTTGTCTCATTCTTATCTCTTCTCTTCTTACAATCTTCTATTATCTAGTCACCTAATTCTTACCTCATTTTTATCTCTTCTTCTGATTATTGTCTCTTCTCTTTTTGTCTTATTCTCATCTTTTCTTTTATTGTCTCATTCGTGTCTCTTCTTATCTCATTTTCTTGTCTCACATTCTATTATCTATTCACCGAATTCTTACTTCATTTTTAGATTCTCACCTTTCATTTGTCTCTTTTTTTGTCTCATTTCAGTCTCGTCTCTTCACATTTGTCTCTTCTGTTAAACTTACCTCGTTCTCATCTCTTCTTCTCATTACAGTCTCTTCTTTTCTTGTGTCCTCGTGTCGTCTCGTCTCATTCTTGTCTCTTCTGTATTTTGAGTCGTCTTCTCTCATTCTCTTCTCACAAACGTATAAAGGTTATATTATCATATCAGGAAGTCAGATTTAAACTCAGTACTAGTGAACAGTTTTTCACATCGCTCTCTGTATTTGCTAATGTTTTTATACTCAATAATGACAGCCATATTTGACATAGATGACAGCATGTAGTGTCACACTAAGCAGAACCTACAATCACTTTGTACATGATTTTGTACATAAAAGAAACAAATCTACATAAAGCTGTTAGACGCGCCTGTCATGTAATATATAATAAATGTCTTTTATTACAGATTTATAAAGCATCATACAAGATAAAAAAGACATGGACAGTTTACACGGAGACATAAATGCAATGTGAGACAGTGCTAACAATTCCTGTTTTGAGAGAAATCCTTTGATTTCCCACCAACAAGCTCTCGGCTACATTTCTCCATTCGGACGGCTTTCACGTTTGATCTGTCGTTCTAATGGTGTGGTGTTCATGAATGTTCTCAAACAAGCTTCAGCTTTCTTCATACCCGATCTTTCCTTCAGTCTGTTCGGTTAGGAGTGCCTCGACTGCTGTTTTTGTTACAGAACACCAACAGACATCTTGATTTAAGTGCTTTGCTGTTGTGTGCATGGGGTTATCTTTCCCAGAATCCTTTGCTAATGGATTATGTTATTCTCAGGCTCTGCCTGCACTCAGAATCCATCGCCTTGCCACAGCTCCCTTAAAAGGATATTCAGCCATTGACAACTGCAATTTTCTACACCAAATAAAAGTCTAGTGCTGTGGCCCAGTTTTAAAACCCACTGAAAATTCGATGGAGTGAGCCACGACTGGATGTGGACCACAGCTTTGACCGTCACTATACAGTACGCAATTGTTAAAACGACTTGTACAGAACTCATCGTACGCTTCTTACTAATGCACACAGACTGTTTATTTAACACGCAGACAATTCGCTACGACCAACAAACCACTGAACTTCCAAACACTGTATAAAACTGATAATAAGTATGAATTATCAAAACCAAAAGAGTATTTGGGTCACTACTTCTCTCATTTGGACTGTTAAAGCGTTTCTCACAGTGTGGTGTTATGTTGTTTTTAAAAAAGGGGTTGCATGATATGAATGTAGGACCCCCGTCTATAGTTTACTTAAAGTGTGTGTGCGTTTGCGGTGAGCGAGTGCCGACGACTTTAATTTAAGGGTTTCCACTCTCAGGCATCTGCTATTGTTGTCAAAGGGAATTTTAGATTAGTTAAGCAATATTTAAAGGACTGTTGATGTTTTTTGTTTGTTTGTTTTTTTAGAAAGAGAGGACATGGCAATTTTTGGTTCTTTCACTTTTGTGAGAGTGTACATGTATTGATGTATTATTAGCATTAAATTATTTATCCTAAATGCTGACTGGTGTGCTTACTTTTTAAGCACTTTTAATGTATTAATTGGCTTACTAATATATATATCATTATTTCATTTAATTATTAGGCACATATTTAAATCTATTCCACAATTATTCAACCCTGTAACTGGATGATTTCCTCCCTGTTTGAAGAAAATGGAAAAATTTCTATGTGTTCTAGGTTTAAACAAAAGACAATTAACTGTTACAAAGAAATTATATATTTAGTGTAAAATGTTGATGTAGGTAAACTTACAGTTTTTTACAATTGCTATAACAGTTTTTTCAAAACATTTAACAAGTTTCCTAAACTCTTAACACGGTTAGCACAACATCAGTTTTTGTAGGCTATACAATTAACACATTTCT
>JAUCNO010000460.1:4111972-4124474 GCA_032353835.1 Enteromius viviparus
CGGTGTCCTGGCCAAATTCCCACTGGCCCTTGTCTATCATGGCCTCCCAATAATCCCCATCCATTGATTGGCTGTATATCTCTCTCCTCTCCACCTGTAGCTGGTGTGTGGTGAGCTCACTGGCGCCGTTGTCCTGTGGCAGCCGTCCCATCGTCCAAGTGGATGCTACACACTGGTGGTGGTTGAGGAGAGACCCCCTCACATGATTGTGAAGCGATTTGGGTGCATGACCATACATGATAAAGCGCTATATAAATGCAAATAATAATAATAATTATTATTAACGCTATCAGGTGAGCGTGGTTAAAAGCCCCAGCTCTACAGTCACTCTGTGTGACTGAAGACCTTCATACTACTCACCAATCTCACAGAGGAAACTTCAAACGGAGTTAGGAGTTTACTCACCTTGCTTTGCCTCACCACAGAGCTCCTTGTTCACTCTGCCAACACTTCTCTCCTTCCGCACGTGAGAAAACCCTATCACTTACCTGTTTATACTTACCTGTCTCCCCAGACTGCTGTACGCTCGCCCACATCGAGCTCGACTCTATCCGCAGCTGTAAGAGGAAACGGACAAAAGTATTAACATCATTGAGGTCGCTTAACTCATTGAGGAAGGAATACTTCTATCAGGAGATCGTTAAGGACTTACCTCATAGACTGCAGGAGATCTCTCCACACTCCGCTCCAACCATTCCACGAACATTCTGCTGATCCTTTAAATCATATTCCAACTCTTAAAAAAAATGTTTGTTTATGCTTACCTTCAATCTCCGTCTCCTTTCTACTGAGCGTTACACCAAGTACGTCTGTGAAAAAACATTCTCTAATGACCCCCTATGAAACTAGTCCTGTCCCGAGTAGGGCTTTACTCTTAGGTAGGACACATTTTCTGAATGCCTTTGGCAGAATTCAAATGAGCCATTTTAATCCAGATTAATTTTAAAATAATTCTAGATTAATCTAGATTAAAAATTTTAATCTATGCCCACTCCTAGTTTTAAATGAGGTTGGATTTGTATGTGTCAATGCAACAATAATTCGTCCATTGAAAGCCGCTATAATTCTAATGGTGTTTTAAAAAAACGTACCAAAAAAATCTGCTCTACACCTAAACTTACCCGATAATATTAAATGTGCTGTACTGTATGTAGGATTTTGACTCTACTAAAAGCAAAAAAAAGCTATGTTTGCTGATGTTTAAGATACATGCTAAATTAACAAACTTGTTTATCTGAAAAGCAGTGCTACAGTCAGTTATTATCCTTTGGAAATGTGCGTATGGGCTGAAATGACTGTATCTGTTTTGGTCTGTATAACCCGCCATCTACCAGTTTACTTTCGGCACCTAGGGGTTGCCAGGTGGTTGAAAACACAGCTTATTTCATTTAATTTACCTTCATGTGCGTTTGTTCCTGTTGGTGTTGTCAATCTGGCAACCTGAGTGTGTATGAAGTCTGAGGAGGAGGGGCCTCTCGTCTGTTTTCTCTTTGATTGCAATAATGTTTTTGATAAGATTCGTATACTAAGTCAAATTCCGCAATATTTGCAGCTGTATGAAAATGATTACATGTGCTCGCTGTTTTATCGCCTCTGGTTAAATTCTATTTCTTTTTTACATATTTGGTGTCTTGTGAAAAAGTTCCCACAGAGATCATTTACATATAGGAGTCTTACAGGTACAGCAGCATTATAAGGATTATATGTTTTTTGGGAGGGGTTAAGAAACCATCAGTTAACAATTACAAGAGAAATTTATAAGGAAACAAATGGAGTTGTTATTACTTTTTGCAATTAATAGCGCCAGAATTACACACGTTGAGCATATTCTTTGGCTCGATGATTTTTAAATGGTAGTGCTTTGAGTATATAAAGATTTTTCTTTCGTCCATGTCATTATGATGGTTTGCAATGCAATTTAAGAAGAAAATCGAACTTGTTTAGCCTCAGAAAAACTACTGAGATGGACTCTGCCATCCTGCTATTGGATCCCATATAATTATTACAGCTTATATATTACTATCAAATTATATTTTCCATAATTTCACAAGCAGGTTCATGGCAATCAATTAAGAATAATAACAATAACGTTTCTGTTGAGTGCAGTGGCATCGCCGCCTTTGAAAGCCAATAGATCACCACACCATTACGATATTTGCAATTTTCCCCTTAATGCTAAATCAATATTCACACATGAGTGGCCACACTTACATACTAAGATGCATTATGCACAAACACAATAAATTCTAGGTTATACGAGACAGACCATTTTTGGAGAACACAGGCTTGAGCAATTTGAGCCCCTTATCGGACGCTGCATTAAAACGAATGTTTTATTTTCAGGCATATTTCCATCTCTCAGAGGCTAATGACTACAGACTGTGTTCACGTATCTATTTTGTGCAATACACAGTTCAATGGGAAAACAAGCTTCTCTTACCTAAACAGCTCTAATTTTTTTAGTGGTGTGGATATAAAAAGTTTCAAACACACATATATATACAGTGAGGTCAATCAGTATTTGATCACTCTGTGATTTGGCAAGTTCTCTTACTTAGAAATCATGAAGTGGTCTACAATTTTCAGAATAGGTGCATTTCCACTGTGAGACAGAACCTAAAAAGAAAAATCTGGAAATCACATTGTATGATTTTTTAACAATTTATTTGGGTATTACTTTGTCAAATAAGTAATTGATCACTTGCTTATCAGCCAGATTTCTGACCCTCAAAGATCTGTTATTTGCTACACTTAAGAGACAAAATTGTATACGTTCACAATGCTGGAAAGGGCTACGGGGCAATTGCCAAGCAGCTTGGTGAAAATAGAACAACTGTTGGAGCAACTGTCAGAAAATGGAAGAGGCTAACGACGACTGTCAATGTCCCTCGGAAGATTTCTCCTCGTGGGATATTAATGATGCTAAGAATGGTGAAGAATCAGCCCAGAACTACACGGGAGGAACTGTTCAATGCTGTGAAGAGAGCTGGGACCATCGTTTCTACTATCAGTAGTACACTAAGACGTCATGGTTTAAAATCTTGCATTGCACGGAAGGTTTCCCTGCTTAAGCCCATGTCCAGGCCGTCTGAAGTTTGCCATCTGGAAGATCCAGAGAAGTTATGGGAGAAAGTCCTGTGGTCAGGTGAGACCAAAGTAGAACTATTTGTTCTTAACTCCAATCGCCATGTTTGGAGGAAGAAAAATGATGAGTATCATCCCAATAATCCCATACCTACAGTGAAGCATCAGCTCTGGGGTGTTTTTCTTCACAGGGGACAGCACTGTATTAAGGATAAAGGGGCCATGTATTTTAACATATTGGGCACAAACCTCCTTCCCTCAGTCAGAACATTAAAGATGGGTCTTCCAACATGACAATGACCCAAAGAACACAGCCAGGAAAACCAGGCAGTGGCTCTGTAAGAAGTATATCAAGGTTCTGGAGTGGCTTAGCCAGTCTCCAGACCTAAATCCAATTGAAAATCCTTGGATGGAGCTGAAACTCATCGACAGCCCTGAAAACTGACAGATGTAGAGAAGATCTGTATGGAGGAGTGTGTGCAAACCTGGTGAAGAACTACAGGAACCGTTTGACCTTTGTAATTGTTAACAAAGGCTTCTCTACCAAATATTAATAACATTGATAATAATAACATTCTTTGACTCAAGTGATCAAATACTTATTTGACACAGTAATTCCCAAATAAATTGTTATAAAATCATACAATGTGATTTCTGGATTGTTCTTTTTAGATCTGTCTCACAGTGGAATTACACCTACTGTATACTGAAAAACTGTAGACCATGATTTCTTAGTAAGAGAACTTGCAAAATCACAGGGTGATCAAATACAGTTTGACAGTTTGCTAAGAATGCAAAGAACAGATCTTCTAATGCTAATTACTAAATACCTCTTAATTCGGATGTTTAACATTTTAATTAATTATACCATTCTGCTTCTAAAGTAAATGTATTGTGTTTTGATAGGAATGTTGAGTCAGAAAATACGTAGGTTTTGTTTTGCAGGACGGAACTGTCAGGCTTTACAAAGCACCATACAGAAGTTATTATATAGCTTTGTGTGAGAAACAGATTGCAGTTTAATTTATTATCCACTGATAATTCAGGGAGATGTTAATGGCTGAATCAATGAGTCAGTGAGTCGTGAACCAGACTCCAAACAAATCATTCATTTTTCATGGAAAATAAACAGTTTGAGTACTTAGATTTTCAAAGCTTGAGAAAAAGAGTTAACATAACCCTAAGTGGGGGAAAAAAGGATATTTTCATAAATTTCACTCACCGTCAGGCCATACAAGCTGTAAATGTGTTTGTTTCTTTATTTGATTTGGATAAATTTAGCATTACATCACTTTCTCACCAGTGGATGTGAATGGGTGCCGTCAGATAATATAATAATACACACCACTCGAGTCAATTACCACATTAATTAACATGTTGTGGAGTGAAAGGCCTGCTTTTGTAAAAAAAAACAAATGCGTAATCTATAAAAAATTAATATTATTGTGATGTTTTTATCAGCTACTGTATTTGAACTCTCATTCTGACGGCACCCATTCACTGCAAAGGATGTATTGCTGAGCAAGCGATGTAATGCTGCATCTTGGATGACCAGAGTGTTTCTGTATTTTGAATCCCCAAAAATCAGTTTTTTTGTTAGCCGAGTAAGCCTTTGAGCAAAAATGCTACATGCTGCGTGAACCTGTTGCAACATCATAATAGCATTGACTTTGACTTCACATCAGAGCAATGAACACCAGTGTCCAGACGTTCCTTTGAGCCCCGGATTCATTTCCATGGCGCTCTGGATTAATTTCCATCGTGCTCAGCCTCGTGGAGAAGGGGCCCCAGCTGAGGAACAGATGACTCACGCTCTTAACAGGTGCTCAGACACTCAGCAGGCCTCATGCTTCGGGGGATCAAAGCACGGCTGCAGAAACTGCAAGCCCTTGTAATTGCGTACAATGAGCTGGCGAGACGGGCGGTCCAGGTGCCGTTTGAACAGGTGCATTTGAGTGTCACAATACAGATGGCAAAGGCCTTCATGGCCTTGATCACAATTCGAGCCCAATTTACCCACACCGAGCCGCTACTGTTCTCCAGACCTGCGCTGTTTGCCAGCCTAAACAGAACGAATGATGCCAGACACTCTTTTGTTAGCCTGTGCCTTTTTTTCTTCCAGGAGAACGCATGACTCAAAGTTGCCTTGCTGGAAAAAAAACAAAACAAAAAAACACTTTAAACCAGTCTAAGCTGGACAGCTGGTCTGTTTTGCTGGTTTTGGGTACTGAGCTGTTTACAGCCGCTCTTGCTGGGAGACCAACCATATAAACCATTCTCTAAACCAGCTTAAATGTTTATATATATATACTATATATATATATATATATAATAAGTTAAGTTAAGTTAAGTTAATAAAAAAATGAGTATAAAGTAAACAGGGCTAAATTGCAAGCTAAAGTTACTTCTTCTGCTTCAGCGATCACCAGAGACTGACAGAAATTACAGACGCATAATAAAAAATAAGCTTCTGTTTTATAACTTTGGTACTGATAACAGTTTAACATCACTTACTCTGGACTGGCCTACGTTTGGGGTCTGTGTTATTATATCATTATGTTTTAGGTGTACAGATGGTTCATATGTTAAAATAACTTGTTTGTTGTTATTGTCGTTGAAATAGCTTGTCTGTTAAAATTCAACTATCCTCTTATAGACCTTTTAGGAGCACTGTTGAAATATTCTGGAGGTGGGGCACAACCAATGCCATCTGCCTCCAGCACCAGTGCTACAGCTGAGGAGGAGCTTAAAACAATCCGTGAGGAGCACTCACCAGCACCTCTATCCACTGATCTGTGGCCATTGGGATCTATGTCACATCTACTCCCTCAGCTACGTACAGCCTACACTAAATGATGCAGTCTTCTGCTTTTGCTGGCAGTTGTTCTCCAAGAAGTCCACAAAACTGGCAACAGAGGGACAACAGGATTGGGTCAATATAGGTGCACTACTAAAACAGCATGAAAATAGTCTTGATCACTGCAACAACATGGTTATTTATTATATTATTTATTTTATTTGTAGTTGATTGTATTACACTTTTTACATGTTGCAAAACTTTCTGACCAAAAGTTATTAAAGTGGTTAATGTTACCCTTATATTTTATTATTTATTTTACTTGCAATTAATTGTATTGCACTTTTTACATGTTAAAATAAATAAATTAAAGTGTTTACAGTAAGAGAATTGCCTACTAGTTTATTTTGCCACTTTTCAGTACATCGCATCACGTATGCCAACTGGTCCTGCAATACTTTGAATGTTAAAGTGCAAATGAACACCTGACTGCTCCTGTGGGGTCGCTACTGTCACAATTAAAGATCGTAGCAAGGAGAAGAACATTGATATGATGTAAGCAACACAGCTGGAAAAAAAATACAATTTATATATTGGGTGTGTTAGATTTATAGTGTGCGAATAATAAAGGATTGACAATATTTTATTATTATATATTATATCTATATATACAGGCCGGCCCTGTATATATATATAATGTTTACTTTAGTTTTGGTTTTTATATATATTTAAGAGATTCGATATTTTAGCTTCTGTTGGCAATTCTGACCAAATGAATCGGTGAATAAAAAAAATGTAAAAAAAAATGTAAAAAAAATGTAAAGGATCATTTTTATATTTTATTTTCACAGAAGTGAAATATATTGAAAAAAAATAAATAAATAATGACTAGTTTCCTGTACATTTTATGCCAGTTTTCTAATAAAGCATACAACACAGATAATTAATTAATTAATAATAATTATTATTATTATTAATAAATAAAAAAATAAACAATTCATCAATTTAATAATTGCTATTGAAATTTTATTTTTATATTGACATTATCGATATGTGGATTTTATTATTATTATTATTATTATTGTTATTATTATATTTAGTTTTAGTTTTTGGAGTCATGAAAAATAATTTAATTTTTATTTATTTTCTTTTTTTAATATTTTTATTTTATATTCATTTAAATGCAATAACCTTTATCTTGACAAATTTCGAGTCAAAAACAAAAGTTCCTCTCACCTGGGAGTTTATCTTCTAAACCTTTGAAGGTTTCTCGTTCTTTTGCTGAGGGCGACATTTTAAACTTTAATGTGCAACTTTAAGAAAATAGAATTCAGTTATTTATTTATGATGGGGCCAGTAGTCCTCTGGCATTGCTTTCCCTGATCCTTCTTCCTGCAGGCATGGCTGCTCGTGTGCGCCCTCAGAGAATTCCCACGGGTCGCTGGCCATAGGACTGGAACCAAATATAAAAGACACCTCTCAGGTCAAAGTGACATCTCAGGTCCCTCAGTACAAGGCCATGCAGTTCAGCTTAGGAGCATGATAAGGGAACGTGTGTTTTACTTTCCAGAGTGGCTTAGATAAAGAAAGTGTTCTATGATTTTATTTATTTTTAAATTGACATTTCTTCAATATTTTCCTCAATCCCAAAGCATACAGCCAAAATCATTATCGGTGACGTTCTTATCTTGCTTCACAATAAATGCATTTTCTCACAGCTTTAGTCTGTGTCGGTGTAAAATCACTCTCACGCAGCGGCTTCATGACAAAACGATCTGTTCTGTTACCTCAAAGTGCAAATTTCTCTCATAGATCCCTCGATAATAAAGGTCTGGGCGCTGAGGCTCAGCAATAAGCCTGGAGAAACAGAGATAGATTGTTATTGAGTTCTCCCGCATTGACTTCACATACGAGGGTTTTTTACGGCAAGCGGGAAAATACAATAATTGTCTTGTGGGCAAAAGCGGTATTTCAGTCCTTTAAGTGGAACAGCAAAGTTAACAAAGAAACCCGAACACAGCCTTATATATATATAGATGAATATATTTATTTGGGAAGGAAAACAAATGTATTCATATATATATATGTATGACATTTAGTATATCAGCATGCACAGTATACATGCAGTACATTTAATATGATGAAAAATACGCAAGGTTTGAAAAAAAAAGTAATAATTAGGCCTAGATATTGTTCAGGAATCCTGACATTTATGTGCATTGTGATAACATTTAGGACAAAAGGTGTTGATTCAGCCATGTGTTTCGGAGTAATTGGTATAAAAAAAAAACTTGAATCAAAATTCTTAATTCTAAAGGTTTTCTTGTAGCAACAAAAAAACTAAAAATGTCTTGTGAAGCTCCAAGGAAGAATATAATGAGAATCAGACAGTTTATTTTAATAACCCCAGTTGTGTTTAATTGTGATTGGCAAAACACATAGAACAAGAATAGAGTAAGATAATGAATTACAGCAATGGAAAAGAAAGTAAAGTGGGTGTTGTATTTCTGTAATATGCATGAAGTTATATCTCAGCTTCACTGGTCATAGCTAGTGAACCCAATTAAAAAGACAAAGACTCCCTGACTGCCACAAAGCTGTGAGAATGCATTAATCTCATTGTCCAGACTATCTCCGTCACCATTCAGTCTCAGCTGCGAGCTGACTCATGTCAAACATGTCGAGGGAATGACGACTGATGTGACATCCGGGTGAATAAGGGTCTTCTCTTGTATGGTAGCACAGCTCCGGGCTGTAATACAGCTTTCTGTTAGCATTCCCAATCCTGCATGCAGTCATTTTTGCTCTTGGATCAGTTTCTTTAAAGATGCCGACCCACACTAAATGTGAAATCTCACATTAAAGTCACGGTAGAGAAATGTTGCAGTCTATTGTCAGTAATGCATCGTTAAATAGAAGTCGCTTTTGAAACCAAAACAATTTCTGCAAAAACAACAGTAAATATGTCTGCACTTTACATACTTTCAATTACGTTTAAAATGTGCAAATTATGCAGAAATAGACGTTTTATAAATTTTGGTTTATGTGGTTTTTATGCAAGGTTTAAATTTAATGTCATGTGGTGTAACCACTGATCTATATAGAATGAGTGGATCGCTCATCGAGTTCTAAACTGCCGTCAGGCAGTGAAGCCACCGGAAGTGTTCGATCCACCATCATACTATTCTCTACCGACAGAGGGCTCCAACGTCTGCACTACACCTACAAGTGTGACACGAAGTTCGCTAAAGGATGTGGCACAACTGCACACAGGTTAAATTCAAGAAGTTTTAGTAATTTATGTTTAAATTTGTATTTTTTTGTACGAGGCAAGAGAAGTGTGTCCTCACAAAATTAATATAAAATAATATAAATGAAGAGGTATAAATGCGCAAATCACTCCAATAGCGACACCATCAGACAGTTTTAGGTGGAGGCATCGTAGAGCCATACAAATACAATAACACTCATCAATGTACCGTTACTTACGTCACTTACCCGTGTATCATATGATTTAAGTATAATAAAAAATAAGTAATGTAATGTGTGACGTTTATTTACTTTTTCACAGTCACAGGGCAAATAGTTACAGTACATGTCCCTGTTCAGTGAGAGGATTTGAAGCTAATATTAATATTATTTATTATTGATTTATTATATAATATTATTGAATGTAATTGTAATTGTCATGTAGGTGCAATCCTGCAGGTATTAAAATAACATGGGAACAGCTGAAAATGAAATATAAAATTATAATTCAATCAGGTAAGGTTTGAGCATGTCATGGTTTTTTGTTGTTGTTGTACATACAGTGCATACAGTGGCCTTACTTACTCTGCATCCCTGATACAGAAAGCTTCCATTAGCAAAGAAATGTTAGTGATGTCAGAACAGATTAGATTATGGATATACATAACTTAATTGATAGCAATGAAAAACTGTAAAGCTCAAACAAAAATGTAACGTTATGGGGTGTAATGGTGGTTGCCGAAAAAATTATTTTACTTGTGTTATTTAAGCAAAAAAATAAAATTCCGATGGACACAGGAAGCAAACCCAGGTTGCCCGTGTGCTGATGCTGTCATCAAACCCCTAGACCATGTGGGATTATATTTTTGTTATATTTGTTTAATCAATATATTCAGTAATCATTCAAGATATTCAGCAAATATTCAATATATTCAGTAATCCTGTTTGTATTAATTCATTATATCTGTATTGACTCTGTCTAATCACAATATTTAGTTTTAAGGATTAATTAAGTAAAAGCCAGTGAAAGCACTGCTTTTTGTATTCTGTATATATGTGTGTGTGTGCCTCTTCCTGTTTCTGTTTCTCTATACACTTTCGCTTTCCACAGAAATGGTAGCAGATAAGCTCAAGGACGGTCTGTACCAGGGCCTGCCAAAGTAGCAAAGGAAAGCACCTGCAAGGGTGGAAAAACACTGAGAGGAGGGCTCTGAGAGACAAGAATATAATGATGTGTATATGCTTTGTTTGTCACTTCGGGACTGACTCTGATCTGTTGTGTACTGTTTGCATTCTGGACTGCCCAGATTGCTAATTGTATGTGTCAGTCTTGGATCTTGGGCTCAAATACTCAATTATTCTGATTCTAATTAAACAACTTAGAGTAATTTTGTTGTATGGTCTCATCATTGGCAAAATCAAAGAATCCGGGGGGGAAACAAATTCCAAGAGAGGGGAATTTATCCCAACAATTTGGGGGCTCGTCCTGGGGATTTTGCCAAGATTGATCTGGAACTGGGAGGATTTTGCCGAGACTGATCTGTGACGGGAGGATCTTCAACTTCAACCAAATCTGCTCGCAGAAAACATCTGAAAAGGTAAGCAGACACCTTTTTAACAAAAGTACTGCACATTGGCTTTTACTAAATGTATTGGTTGAAGTGGGAGAGATACCAGTCTTTCTGTAGATTGAATCAGAATTAATGAAAAAGGGTTTTAAGTTTATATATAAGGTATATAAATAATAAAAAAAAAAACAGACTGTTTTAATGTCCTTTAGGCTTAGAGGTTGAGCTGTGAAGAGATTTTCCAGGCGAGGTTTCTGTTACCTTTGGTGACAGTGTAAAATCACAGTACCAGCTTATAAAACCCGGCGAGGTAAATAACAGGTCAAAAGGTAAAAGATAAAAGAGCGTGATTATCCTTTGAACAAGGTTTGTGGAGGTTTGAGGTTCGGGCCTGGCATGGTTACAATTTAGATAGTGTAAAACCGAGACAACCTTCTGTAAAATCCGACGCAGTTACAAAGTAGTTTCCTCTAAAACTAAACAAGGTAAAATATCCGACGAGGTATTAAAATTAAAATATATGTTAATGTGTACACATGTTCTATTTTGTAAAAAAAAAAAAAAAAAAAAAAGGGGGATTGTTTTTACTGTGTATTGTCTTTCAAAGGCCGTGTGTGTCTGTGTCTGTGTGTGAGTGAAAAATCTCCTCGAGTGTTGTGTGGTGGGAGGGGTGCGCCCGTTGAGAGACGGACACAGCGCTCTGATCACGCAGGCGGGGGAGTCCGACTGAATAAGCTTTGGCATAAAGAGACGAGTGTAATAAATAGATAAATAAATAAATATTTATAAAGCAAGAGTGAAAGGGGTGACGGCCCAAATACTGTAATATCTATGGTAGGCCTACTAGATCATCTTATAAGGACTCAAATAATACCAGTAGGAAAATAATAAAATAATAGATAAATATTAATAAATATCAGAAAATTAGAACTAAAATAGAACTAATAATTGGTGGTGTAGATTATTTGGACATAGAATAGATTGTTATAGGTGTGACCCAGATAGAGAAACAGAAAAATCAATACAATGAGCACTTATAAAAATATGGGATATATATCTTTGTGCGTAGATGATAGCACATTCAGAAGTAAAAGATAGACATAGAGTAGTAAAAGAATTAAATGAGGCCTGGAAAGCTCTGGCCTTTATGGATATATATGGATGGTAGAGGTTAAGGAAAAATTCAGGAGACGAACGCGAACGAAAGGCTATGATGCAGCAAATGATCAAAGAGGAAGTAAATAGGCAGGTTAGGTCGATTATTTGGACATTATCCAAAGTGTCAGCGCTGTGATCCAAATTATTGTGAAACTCAATTGTTAATAATTACATAGAACATTTAATTGGATTAAATAAAAGAGGAGAGGCAGATTGGCTGTTTAGCTTCTCTCCGTTGAGCGAGTGAGACACAAGGGGAAAAAAGGTGGGGGCCGATGACTGTGTGTGTGTGCGCTGAGGGAGAGTGAAGACAACTTACTAGGAGTTAGAGAGAACAAAGGGAAGAGGAGCAAAGAGGGATTTGTTATTATTGTTATTATTATTTTGTGCCTGTCTCATCTAAAGTAATATGAAACAGAGAAAAAGAAACATCTAGAGCCAAACAACCCTGACAGTGAAGGTGAGAGTAGATTTCAGGAAGCTTTGATAAAAACATAAGACATCCACGACCATTTGTTGATTTAGGCTTAAGGATGAGGTAGAAACATTACAAAAAGAGGTAACTCATGGACAGAGTGTAGTGGAACAATCCATACAAAACTTAGAAGAGGCAATGGGAGCAGCAGGAGGGGCAGCGTGTGATGAA
>JAUCNO010000460.1:4132613-4147150 GCA_032353835.1 Enteromius viviparus
TACAGATAACCCAGGATTCCGTTTATCCGGGGTTTAGGATAACCCTGGGTTAACAATTTCAAGTGTGAAAAGCCCTTCTGAATCACTCCGTCTGTACTCAAAATCAGCCTACTCCGGTATTGGCCTGAACTTACACTTGAATGAGCTAGTCTCAACTACAGCTGCTGGATGCTGTTGAAAGCTAATTTGTACCATGTTTGTGGAAAGTGCCAGTTACTATCTTTCTCTAGTAGGAAGTGTTTTTCTAAATGATTGCCATAAAAATGAATACTGCCACTCATCAACTTTAATATCCCATCCTGTGGGATAAAGTTGTAGCCCCCACACACTTATACTCTCTCTCTCTCTCTTTCTCTCTCTCTCTCTCTCTCTCTCTCTCTTTCTATCTCTCTATCTCTCTGTATTTAGCACCTACCAACTAGATTCGTTTCCCAAGTGAGAATTTTAGAAAACATAAACTTCCTATTTTTTTTGCTGAAGCTTTGGGTGTGCTAATGCTGTTGATTTGTAACGAACCTGATTTGGTTTAATTGGGCAATTAGCCGGGATTGTACATGGGATACAAGAGGGCTTTGCCTCACCAGATTAGAGGTTATTACCGCCAGGCAGTTTAGGGACAGCTTGCAGTCCTGCGAGGCCCCCTCCCTTCACCTCGTGTTAATACCTTATTGTCACACGCAATTGATAGCTTCTCTCATTCACCCCGTAATTGTTCAGAGGCCAGAAGAGGGATAAGTCTTGAAATGTAATTAAACATGACCTTTTTCCGATGCTGACTCCCAAGACTAAGCAACCATATTGTGCGAAAATGTAAATAATGAAAAAGATAATGAGACTTAAATAGACTGATAATAACCAGTTAGGGGTGGATTTGTTCGCTACAGTTCTGCCTCTACCCAGTTGGGACGTTCACCAGGTGGTTAATGTTATCCTGGAGGGGAACTGTTCTGCAGAACTTATCTCAACTTGCCTCAACACAGAAGTTTTTAGTATGGCTAGTAAGACCAGGGGCCTCATTTATAAAATAATGTGCAGAAATTAGCCTAAATTTAATCTTAAGATAATTTCTCAGATATGCGTAAATGCCATTCATAGAATAAACGTAAGAAAGGAAAATGCGCATACATGTCTCTTTCAGATGTGAAATCTATGAATCACGAATGATCTTGAACTAATGGTTTCGTCTCTCAGCCTGGTAAATGACTCTTAATTAATGTCATTAATGTATAAAACATCACCAATCATCATAATTTAGAGCAGCGAGCTGCAAGAACAGCTTACATTTTCAAAAATCTGCAATACGCAATAATAAAAACTGCGTACATCTGCTCCAAATCTTGCTATGTGAAGCTAAGAACTTTTTCATGTTAAAGACATGTTTTATAAATATGACTGTTGGCATGGATTTAAGCGTACACACACTCTACGATCAAATCTGTGCGCCCTGATAAGGTGCTTCAGATGTGTTTAACTGGAGTTTGAGCTAAACTCTGCAGGATACTGGCCCTTCTGTAATCATTATTCACTTCTTTCCCCATCAGCGTTTTTGAAGTTGTCAGCCACTGCCATGATGATACTGTATACTATGTAAACAAAAACCTTTATTTTGGATGCAGTTAATTGCGATTAATCATCTGACAGCAAAAAGCAACATTTTGAGCTAAAAGCTGAGAGAATGGCATTTTTATTAGATACTATATCTGGATTATATTTAGTAATATTACAAAAAACCATAGATGCAGTTCATCAGTACTCCCAAAGCTTGCACTATATTTCTTGGGCCAACATTTCACTCAATGCATTTTTTTTATTTATGTGGTGTTTATTGCTGATGGCAATGAGTTTTTTCTTATGCATATGCTTACACATAAGATCGCTTGTTCCTGTGTTTTCCTTCTCTGCGAGTGATTCTAGACTCATTCAGGAGATGTGTAATAGTGCCCCATAGCACAGTAACAGTGAACCCGTGGAAACCAAGAAAATTATGTGCTTGGTAGGGATTTTTGGTTGTCTGGATTTTTATGATTTTTTTCTTTCTGCAGAGTTGATTGCAATAGTCTTGTACAAAAATTCTCATGGGATACATGGCCTTTGGCGTTTTTTCCTATCAAAACAGACCTGTGACCCATTTTTGGTTGTGACCCACGGGCGTAAATGGAACGTTAAAACACATAAGCTGCCAAAACGAGAAACAGGAGTATTGCGTCATCGTCGGCTTTCATCTACGTGTAACAGAGATGATACGCAGAGGAATAATGTGGCACCTAAAACAGGATGAAATAAATCAACTGTGCGTCACTGTCAGTGAGTTCTGGCTGGGAAACATTTGTTCTGACTTCTGTGTTTAGTGAATTTGCTCAGAGGGAGAAAAGAGTCAGAAACGGAGAGAGAAAAAAAAAGAGGAAAAGGATAGCATAGCAGGCCCCAGGTGCACCCCTGTTTCATTCTCCAGCAGAGATCTGCAAGCAGAAGACAGTACAATGATTGCGGCCTGCAGACGGCTGCTATTATGGCCGCCGACAGAGGAGGAGGGAAGGAAATTACATGATCAGGTTTTCAATGAAAGAGGAGCCGGTAATTTGCAGAGGCGGGTGAAAGGACAAGGTAGAGAAAGGGAAGAAAGAGAGAATGTCAGCTGGAATATACTGTCAAAATGGGCAGCTGTGACAATCTGTAAACATTTCCATTATTGCTCAAATCCCCAAGCAAATCATAAAGCCCCTGGCTAGCGATCGGAGTGATGGCTTCGTCCGTCGATTTGGAGCAAGGGGTCGGCTACTTTAATTGCAACCGGCTCTGTTGCTTTGAGTTATTACTCAATTACTAGCGGAAGGTGTTGACTGTTGGCCTCCGTCAGGGCTGCTCAGGGAGTTCGTAGTTCCCACATAAACATAACATCCAAATGTTGGTTATAATATCAGCTCTGAAATGGGATCTGTATGGCAAGCCGACAACCTTTTCTTTAAATTTGCATCTAAAACCTCTCATGTAAACATGACTTTCCACCTCTACGCTCCTCAAAGCCCGAGGCTGGAGACTATGGACATTTACATAAAAGTAGATGTACCTTAGAGGAAAGATTCTGCGCCACAAATCCCAGAAAACGCAGATAAGCACAATACACTTCTTCTTTGTGTTGGCTTGAGAACCTTTTGGTGTTCTGTCATGGAGAATTTATTTACTAGTCCCCGAAATAGACATAGTGCCTTGGCACCTTCGCTCAGAGAAATGTTTGACATTTAGCTTCTATATTTGTTTGGCTCTTCTGTGTGTACGTGTTTAAGAAAGACCAGAGACCCGCTGTGAACTTTTGGCTTTCATAAAGGGCGAGCGTTCCGAGCCCAAACTGAGACAAGAGGTCTTTTTTCCCACGCTTTTTCATGTCTCCTCCCTACAGGGGAACAAATGTGGAGGAGGTGGAGAAGCGTGGTGTGGTCTGAAGCCAAAGAGGTCAAGTCAGGCAGACATTTTTTCCGCCGTCTTCTAGCGCCTACTGCCGAGCCGCCCACTGGATGATTCAACCCACAGGGGACCGACTTTACCCAAGCCGATCAATAATGTCGCTTTTAAGTGGGAAGAACCTGAAAGGTGCTTTGAAAGAAGCTGAAATCTCGACTTAAGAGCTGAGGGTTTATCTTGCGACACTCAAGCGTTAGATAACCATTGGGCGCCAAGAAACAAGGGCAGGGGGTGTGATGGAAGCAGGACAGAAGAAAATATCCCAGGGTACCTGTAAAAAAAAAAGAGAAAAAGACATCTTTCGGATATTTGGGTCAAGATCGGCAGACAATAAATTGATGTGCCTTTGAAACAAAGTCTTTCAGAATTTACGAACTGCTGAATTATACACTTTTCTCATCAAAGACTCAGGCAGTTCAAAGCAAAGACTGAGTCATAGGAGTCTGTAAATACAGTATGTGCTTCAAGCCAAGTTGAGTAAGAAGACAAAACAAGTTGGCCTTGTTTTCATTTTGGTCTCTTGACATAGTAATTGGGAAATTTCCTAATGAAAAAGCATGGGCATTTTCTGAACAGGAAATAATTACCGCTACAAATTATATGTGGAACTCTTTAAACTTTTAATGGTGGGATATGAAATGCATATTGATTTGCCGGAAATGAGCTATTGTACACATTTAGACGTGTCAAATTCTACTCTTGGAGGGCCAATGTCCTGCAGATTTCAGCTCCAACCTGCCCCAGCACACTGTTTTTGACATTTGTAGATTACCGGGTTCAGATGTGTTTAACCAGGATTGCAGTTAAACTCTGCAGGATAATGGCTCAACAGAAGCAGAGTTGGACACCTCTGGAAGGTTATGTTTAATTCATTACATGCACACCAGAGATGCAAAAATAATTTATGTACTATATATTTCCACTGCTGACAGTAAGCAGGTTTCTACACATCTTTCTGTAACTACAATCTGAGCTTCTTTTCCTATGAACTTTCATAAGAGTGCAGTGTTTGTGCAGAATATTAGTACTTTAGTACCAGGTAGCCTGGTCTCATTAAAAATATGTACCTCTGTGCACTTTTTGTGCAACAGTTTTTATGTACCTTACTGGACGTTTTGCCACAGTTTCAAAGAGAAATGTCCACTGAAGGGGACATTTATGTTGATTTAGTTACATATTGCGGCGGTTCAGAATTCAAATATCTGGGAACTGTCGCTAAAGTTAATGCTCTATCATGTTGGAAATATGCCCTACACCAAATCTAACCCTAAACCTACCCTGGAGCAACTGCAACGCCATATCACGTGAGCTATTAAACAAACCAAGCTGGATATGTGTTATTGTAACGTTTTCAAATCTCCCAGCATATTAACATTGCTTTTAAGTCATTACATGATATTCTTCAAGTACTTGTGTGAGAATTATGATTTATTAATTAAAACTCTATACATTTGTGTGAAAGAGTTTTAATGCCTCTAGTTTTCAATGCTTTTGGATGTACTTATTGGTACGCATTTCATGGCTTGCTAAAAAGTTACATTAACAATCTAAGGTACATTAATCCCAATCGAATGAGAAACTTTTTAATGTAAATCTGTATTATCATTTTCTTTTGTTTATCATATACAACTAGAACTTGGAGAAACAACTGCACTTGTAATATCTTTCATGTAAAAATGAAGCACCTTTTTGTAACTTATATGGTTCTGTACCCGTGAAACATCTTTTAATGTAGCTGTTGACATTTTGCTAAACCTGCCTGTCTTTGTGGATCTGTTTGCTCACAAATGTACCTTTTCCTGAACTCCCAGAGGAACCTTTACTGTAGAGCAAGCTTTATACCGCACAATTATTCAATGTCTCTGCAACAGAACACATCTTTTGTTGTCTGTGAGTTGGGCACAACCATTCATTGGAGACTTTGCTCTTTATATAAACAGATCCTGGGTTTTATCTATGCACTGCCCCGTTATAAAAGGTTTCTGTTTGAGAGAAATCACCTCCCTACAGCAGAGAAACCAATCCACCTGCTTGGTGTCCTCCTTCACCTCTTCTTTTTTTCTTCTGGCGACCTCATACTATCTTTTCTTATTTCTTCTGTTGAGGGGTGAGAACAATTTAGCAGTGGCCATACTTTACTTAGCAACCCAGTGACTTCCTCTTAATCATGGTCTTTTTCTCGTTTAAAGCTGTTGCCATCAGTATTGACTGGGCTGATGAGGGAGGTTATTTGGTCCTTGGCAGCTTAAAAACTGTTACTAAGCTTTTCTGAGGAGCGTTTTCCATACATTGTTGTGTCTAGCTAATTACAACAATTCTACCGGCTGCATCTCTGTTTTTTGAGCCACATTAGATGAACAATACCGGGTCGTTGTTTATGACGTGACATGCATGCAGTGCAGATCTCAGAGATGCTGCTTTATTTAACATGGCACATGATGACTTATTTACTTTTTTTTTTTTTTACCCTGTCAGTTTGCTTTATATAATGTTTGAGTCATTGTGGGTTCCTTCTTATGTCATACTCCGGGGTTCCCTTAGGCATTTATGCACATGTACAATCTTCAAAAATGGTCTTATTGAGTACTTACTAGATAGATTAAATGGTATTTAAATAGAATGCAAGATATATTGTGCTGCATGTTTACATGCTTGTGCATTGTGCCCAAGAACACGTCCATTATTTACATCCATATGTCTTATTAACAAGGAACTATAGAAACTATATGTCCACAGGCTGAAAGCTGTAGTTCCAACCACTCAAGTTGTGATGCTGTTTGCGAATGTCTGTTTGAATTTTTAGAAAGTCAAAATCATTTATCATCATGTTTGTAATGATGAACTTCCAACCAGTTTGCTAACAATACATTTGGGAAATGCATTGATTGGTTTTCAGTATGTTATGATATATGGTTGCTAATGTGTTTTGGGTGGTTGCTAGGGCTTTACTTTTTACTTTGAGGTTACCATGGTGTTCTCAATTTTATGTGATTTATTTTTGTGTGTGAGTGTTTTCGATTGTTTCTAAGGTGTTATGAGGGTTTCTTTTTAGCAAAACGCTCCCTGTACTGCAAAGATATGGTGTATGTATTAAATATATAATGACATATATTTCAAAATACGTTGAAAAATGTTGATCATTTTGATTTTAAAATATATTTGATTTTAAAATATATTTATAAAATATATTTCCACAAATATCTTTGTATTATATTATTACTATTACTATTATTATTGTTTATATATATATTTTCAGTTTATATATATATATATAAACTGAAAATATACTAACACTAGTCAAAACATAGTTTTTATGGGGTATTTTCATTTCGGTATTAATTAGGTATTAATTTTAATTAGGGTATTTTAAAAACACTGTTTATAGGGTATTTATAGGGTATTTTAATAAAAAAAAATTCAAGTGTATGATATTCTTGTCCAATTTTCTTAATCATTATCCAAGACCACTTATTAAAGTGATATAATCTTGAAACTGATTTGATCCTTCACTTCTTCATGGGCAATAAACAGCATTGATCTCATGGTCTAGATACTCCCAAAGTCATGTTGTTTTGCTTCTTCAGATGCTGTGTTCAAACACCTGTTGGCTTCCCCACTGTGAAAGATATCCGTGGATTTATACATAATAAAAAGAGTTTTGAAAAGCACGCATGGTATTGTTCGAAACCACAAAAGCTTCAGAAAAAAGTAAAGGTCAAGCATCTTGAACAGATTTGTCTGCAAGATAAAGGTGTTGTCTCGTGCTTTGAACCACCATTGATTCTTGTGTTTGATGTATAAGTGAATCGAAAGGCTTGACCCTCAGTCCTTAGAAATTTCTACTGGAAGTGATGGGAAGGGTTTTTATGGGAAACAAGCAATAAGACAAAGGTTACAGCTTGAGCACTACATCCATTAGCTTCCCTTTAAATATTTACATTTGCATTTCCACATGAGTTTTACTCATAGTACCTTGGACAAATATGTTGATCTTAAGCTTGATTTGTGGCCATCAAGTGTTTTTGAAAGGATGCAGTTTTTCCCCCCTATCCAACAAAACCACATGCAATTTGATTGTGTTTTTAATCCTCGCATATTGAAATGACTTACTGTTAAGCTGGTTGATTACTATTTCTGGTCTCTTAATGTTGCTGCTACCTCAATCGAGTAATAATCTCAAGCATCATTACTTTACTAAACAAGCAAAGCAGGCATGAGAATGAAATGAGTCAAACTGTATAATAGCACCAATAGCTGCATATAGTTAAAATACATGACATACATGCTTTTAAAACACTGTACATGTGATAATTGACCATCACAGGGGAACAACACTTCATTAGTCAAACCCAGGTGTAATGAATTTAAAACGCAAACATAGGTCACCACAACAGATCGTAGTCTAAGGGGTGTTTACATGTCACGGTTTTCAATTAAAATTGGACAATTACATGCATTTTGGCTGTTCATTTACACAACAACAGCGTTTTGGTGTCCTGAAAACACAAACTTTGGAAAGCTGGTTTTTAACATGCAAGTTTCTGAGAACAATGGTATTATCGTTTTCATGTAATCTACAAAAATTTAGATATGTACAGTATATGCATATTTTGTGTTCGGTTTTTTTACAGCGATAGCGCTAACTACTGGCCTTGCATAAATAATACAGCATTTGTGCTGTTATCAGTGTTAACAGGGATGATTTTTGAGGATGTTATCATCTGTTTGTGAAAAATGCTAACTTTGTTGCCATTTAGACTTACAAAGAATTTGTGGCAAAGAAAACTGAATTTTATTAGGGCTGTCAGCCTTACTTTTTAACAACAAGGACAAACTAATCTGCATGTAGTTGTGTGAAAGAAAACAAATAAATAAATACAACACATGACTATAAATGCTTTGTATACAGGTGTTCATGTCTTTTGATAATATTAATAACTCAGTAACTCAGAGTAAAAGGTAAAAGAAAAAGCTAGGGCAGAGCATTGATAAAATGTACACCAATGTACTACGACATATTGGTATTATTTAAAACGATACTGCCTCAGTGACAGCCTTTGTACCTTTTTGTACAGTCTTCTAAACAACGTAGTGCAGTTAATATTTTATGATGTTTCTTGCAAACATGAGTTTGACAATCAAGGGCATCAAGTGATATTACTCACTAATAACGGAAGCTGTTCGCGAACTCTTCAATCAAGAAGAGCATGACTGCAGCCCATATAATGAAGATCTAAAGGACCTCCGACATGGATACTAATGGCACCGAAAAACACAGCAAAATGCCACCACTGGCTCGACTCGCAATCAAGAAGCTTGTTAAATTATGCGCAGTCACAATCTGTACCTGCAACCAAACATTGCAATTGATTAGGCACTCCAGTGGTCTTAGCATGCCGTGCCTAAAGTGTTCATAGACTTAATACCATCCGTCTTATGAATACAGCATGCTTTTCTCCCACTCTATGGGAAACAAATATTCATTAGCAAAGGCTTATGTTTTAACGTCAGATGCCGGACCTCTTTTGTTAGAGTAAGCTGCTTGAGTGCTACGTCTCAATTGTGGGTGTACCTGAGGTAATTTATATGTTCACCTACTGTAGTCAGCCGTTTTGTGTAAAACCAAATTGAATACATTTTTTACTCTTCTAATGGAGGTTCTGCAATGACACATTAGGTCAAATAAATAAACAAATAAACAGTCTCATAATAATGTGAGGATTATACTTGACAGGATAGTTGAGCGTTAAGATTTTTAACAGGAAAATTATTAATGTAATGGATTATGGAATTACAGTGATGTTTTAATGGGAAGTATGCAATTTTTAAAGCTTAGACTAGCCAAAGTACAGTTTAATCTGCAATTAGAGTCTTGTGGCTTCCAATAATTATGTCTTTAATGGCTACTGAAATATTAATATTTCACGTTGATATGTAACTCTTGGCAGAGAGTGTGCAGAGTTTCTCTGCATTCCAGTGTTGAGCTGTGTAAGGTGTTCTTTACAGAAGGTCACTGTGATTTTTCCAAGTAACACATGATCCTGGATCAACATCTTCTGTCTAAAAATATAAACTTATCCCAATTCTTACCCCTAAACCTACCCCTACCTGAAAATGTATGCCTAAAATTTGTGGGAAATGATAGCTGATTAACAAGGGTGTAGAAGCACCTAACCATGATTATAAGCCTAAAACAGATATTTCCAAAAAAATGATTCCTCAATTCTGATTGGTTGATTGGAATGTTATTCCAGGATCAACAAGGATGGTTATCCAGGAACATCTTGTACTTGGTGAAATAGCGCTCAACGCTTAATCTTGCAGCTGTCTATTGGATATTTAAGCATGCATACTGTTTTTTCCCGGATATATTATATACGGCAGGTAATGCGTAATCATATAGGTAAAATATGAGCACTCTTCGAAAACTGGTTGTCCAATAAAATTTAAATACTGGAACAGTGTATAACAAGTTTTTACAAGTATAAGCAATTTTTACTTCTGCTAAACCAGTGTTTCACAATCCTGCTCATCTCAGCAAATTTTGGATGTCTGATTCAACTCATCATCTCATTAGCGCTCCATGACCTGGAGACATTGTGAGGGTGCACCAGGTTAGTGAAACACCTTAAATGTAGGCCATTAGCAGCAGGATAGAGAAACGTGGCACTAAAGTGAAAAATACTGTGATTTGATAGTTATAAAAACTTGTCACTGCTTCCCAGTATTCATAATATATCTAAGCTTCAGGGTTCATTGACTGATGACTGATGTTAATATGTTCCTTGAAAAATTTTAGCTATTAAAATAAATGTTGTATGTATTTTTTTCCCTGTTATGCTCACCATAGCTGCATTTATTTAATCCAAAAAAGAGAAAGAACGTTTTCTTAATATTTAAATATACTATAGTCAACATTTTTTATACAAAAATGGTTTTAATATATTCTTTGTGTCATGCCGAAAATATCAATACCAATTATGCCAAAATAGGCAGAACTTCCTGATTAAATTTTGATTCATCTTGAAAACTTACTTGAAAATGTTCCAGATTTTGTGTCAATATACGAAACGGTTTTTGTTTAACGCATCAGTGAATTTACTGAACAGATGCCAAACTGCATCTGAGGTTGTGTCATTGCAAAGCATTTTTACATCAATATTTACATCAAACTTTGTATGTGCCATTGTCACCTCACACTGAACATGCCACATTAATAACAGCGCCACCTATTGGTCAAGAGTCCTAAACCATTCATTATGAAGGATGCTTTAGAAATCATTCTCATAGAATATCTTAATTTTGAAAATATAGTAAAACACTGCACTCCAAACAATCTATCTTTACCTCTTGTATTATATTTAATTATATTTATATTTAACCATGAAGTAAACGTGTCAGTTTGAATGTCTCAAGTTTGGTTAGGATCTTTTGTTTAGAATCTGCTCTTGGATTCTCCTTAGCTTCTATAACCGAGCTATACCTTTCTCAACAACTGGGGTAAAGGCCATTAGACCTGTTTTGAGGTGACGAGGGAAGCATAACTAGAACTAGGATGCCTTGACCTCCTCAGTCCCCCCTGTAATTAGAACACAGGGAACAGAGATAGAGCACTTACGTGTGACGAAGTTGGCAATGACTGTGCCACTGGTGAGAGGACCTTTAGTGGCATAAAGAGCCACTGAGTAGGTGGTGCTGGGGATGAGCTGACTTAGCTGGTGCTCCTGCTTGTTACCCTCCACTAAGAAGGTGTCTGCTGTAACTGGAAAGATAACATCCATTAGTGCAGAAGCAAGTGAAGAACTGGAGTGTTTGCAAATATTCTTGGAGACCGATTTATTTCAAATCAGCATATCAATAATTAAGTAAAAACATATTTTAAATTCAACTAATACCTACATTGAATTTTAAATAACACATTAACAGCGACATAACAGTTTTATTGTACAAAAATACATAAATTTCCTTACTGCGAACTGGATTGAACCACCAAAATTAAAACTATTACCACTCAAGCAATGAAATTATGGTTTCTAAAGGTCTGTTCAAATCAAATATTACAAGTATAATTCTATTTATATGTGATGGGCATATGGGAAGGTACACTCTACAATGATGACAACACTTTCAGGTAATTGTTTTTTCCAGCTGATAAAAAACTAATTTATTTTTTAAAGAGCATGTGCATTTAAATCACAGCACAATGCATATGCTTATAGTAAACAGAACATTATTGTCTGTTGGTGTTGATGCTAATAGTTACTGCTATAGTCATTTTTATAGAAAGGCTGTCAAATGATTAATGGTAACTAATCATATCCAAAATATGTTTTTGTTATAAAAAAAAGTTTTTGTTATATGTATATGTACTGTGTATATTTATTATGAATAAATACATACACACACATACAATATATATTTTGAAAACATTTACACATTTATACATTCATATTTTTATATTTTGTTGATAATACAAAAACAAATTTAATATACAAACATAACATATTTTCTTAAATATATAAATGCATGTGTTTTTCATTATACATAACAAATAGGCACAGTATACACACATTTATTATATAAACAAAACCTTTTATTTCAGATGTGATTCATTACTATTTTATAGTTGTTGTTCTTTGTGTGAACAACCCTTAAATGTACTTTTTGGATGTTCTCAGAAAAATTCACAAATGCATGTTTTTATTCACTGTAAGTAAGAGCATATTAGCCTGGTTTGTATTTTTAATTGTTTATTTATTTTTCCCTTGCATATATTTGCTAATGATATGTGAGGATGCCAAGAAACTGGTCAATGTTGGCAACTACCTAATTTGCCTAGCATCTAACAATTTAAAGATACATTGACTGCAAAAGTTCGACTGGATGTGCTTTTTAAAAAAAACTAAAATTGTAATTATAAAATAAACAAATTACAGTAGAAGCACCTTTTTTAAAAGCCAATAAGCCAATTATTTATTTTTCTACCCCAACTATGCATGATAATATGGTTAATTGCATTTTATTGCCATTTAGTGAGACTCATTTGCATATCTGCATTGCTTTTTCCCTGCCTCAGACCTGAAATAGCAAAACTGCACATATCTTTGTCCGGCGAAAAGATAAGTTACATTTCAATCTATATTATATACAGCTGTGGTTTTGGGAATGTCATTTAAAGAGCAATTGATGCCGATAAATGATGGACAGAGAGGTTGTTTCCACATACCTTGGTTCCGGGTGAGGGTGAGCACGTAGTTATCAACACTGGAAACAGGGGGGTTCCAACGCAGCAGAGCCCCCTGAGGTGTAACATTCAATGCAGTGAGCTCCATAGGCATGTCCATAGCTGTGCGGAACAGAGGATTACGTGCAGGTTACAGACAGAGAGTCAGAGATAAGCTCAGCCAAGGTAATTGGCAGCAGTCTCATCTTCACCTTTTTGTTTTTTTCCTGTGCAAACGATATTCACCGGCAGTTTAAAAATAGAGCACCTCAGCAGCTTGGAACTAATTTGTTGTGATTATCTGGCTGGAGAAGATCACAATTTCCTTAATTAGCCGACATCGAGGGGGGAAATTAGACAGTCAAATGTGTGCAGAGCTCATTCTCAACAGCATTTCTATGCAAGTGAGTAATGAGAAATGTTGTCCTCCGTAATCCTCTATCCATGCTGTGACTTTCACAGATGGCCTTTCTTTTTTCAGACAGGAAAAATCTCACTCTCCTCCTTGCGCTACAGCGCTTAGATGAGGTCAGTGGTCTGTAATCGCACATTACCATCTACCCATCCTGTTCCACATGCATATTTGTTCTGCCAGCCTCTCTGGCAATAGCTGTATCCCTTCTACAGCTGTAGAGAGCTGACCCTCCCATTAGGCACCATTGACTTTGTTCCAAGAAATTCTAGGTCTCTCACAACCTTCCAGAGAAGCTGATCTCCGCTGTCTGACAGCAGTTCACAGGCAAAATCCCCCAATTCCCCATCGCACCTTCTTTTCTCTCTGCTATACCAAGTCTTGACATGCCCTGCTGATAGACCGGGAGGAGAATATCAGTTTTCGCGTATGCAGTGAACGTGAACTTGATGATCCTCGGCAGGTCATTAGGCAGAGCTGTGAACCAGAACGTAGCTCTGAACCAGATTCATCATGTCTCATCAACTCCTCTTGTCACCCTTTACATAACAGCTGAAATAAGCCACAATGTTGTCTATATCTTATTAATATTAAGCTGTTTCTAAAAGATGCATTTTTAAAGGAGCAGCTTGCCACTTTTCATTGTTACAGCATTGGCAAGATTCCTGTCAACATGGGCAGTTTAAGACTGTTTACCTGTCATATTTTTTATTGGTTTGAACAAAACTGTCAGGCTTTAAGCAGCAATGGGGGGGTAGCTGTGTTTTGATGCATAGGCAAACACTTCTTACCTAGTTATTAAGCAAGTCAGCCTTGCATCTGTTTGTTCTATTGTACTGCATCAAATGATATGACTAATTAGTTAACTTCCTAAGCTTGAGACATAGACCTATTAATTCATTTCAGTGATATAAAGCACAGCTGGAACAAAGACTGTTCTGTGAGATTTGTTTACTGAGACACAAGTAAAATATCCATATATTAAATGTAAAGCACTATTCCATACTGAAGATAAGCTTTTAACAATAAAGCAATAAATGAGAACAGGTTCACTTGGCTTTAGAAATACTGGGCTTAATTCGCCAACTGCATATGCGCTAATTTGTGTGATTTTTTAAAATATTAAATATTGTTAAATATGATTTATAATTGTCTCATGTTTATTTTAAAAATAATAATAATAATAATAATAATAATAATAATACAATAAATACAATTAATACTACTAATAAATATTTAATATTTCATTAATTTATTAAAAATAAAGATTAATACGTTTTTATTGATGCTGGGCAACGATAATCATAATTAATCAAACTAAAAATAAAAGCTTTTGTTTGTGTACAGTGCATATTTATTATGTATTTATTAGTGCTGTCAACAGATTAATCATGATTAATCACATCAAAATAAAAGTTTTTATTTATATAATATATTTGTATG
>JAUCNO010000460.1:4149720-4161836 GCA_032353835.1 Enteromius viviparus
AGTGAAAAGACTTTTAAATTGTATTATTTTATTGAAGACCTCAGTTTTCTTGTTTTGCTTGATATCCATTAGCGTTAAGGTCATCTGTATCCCATTAGTAATTAGCCTCTTTCTGACCATTCATTCAGTCAACAATCAATCAACCAACCAACCAGTGGATGCAATGTTCATATTTACAATCAATAATAATAATTTATATCATAAGATAACTGCACAGTATTTACAATCAAATAACTAGCCTTGGAGAGCAATACAGATGTTTAAAAACAAATAAATAAAATCTCACACACACACACATAGATATAGTAAAAAAAAAATTGTTTAACTTTTCTAATTTAAAGTATTTTATGTTTTGTTCATTTTTAAAGTGAATATTATTTTTTTTAAAAATATTCTAACTGTATTTATACTCAAATAGATAGCATTGGAGAGCTTATTTTAAAATTCTTGTTTATATATATATATATTAATATTTATTATAAAATAATAATAATAATAACTTTTTTAATTTAATATAATTTAAAATAAAATAAAATAAAATAATATATATTTTTGGATTTGATCGGAATTCTTGAGTTCAAAATAACAAATATATAAACGTCTGCAACTTTTGATCAATGTAATGTGTGTCCCTGCTGAATAAAAGTTTTCAATCTCACTTACATCAAATTACTTTTAAATGGTAGTGTACACAAACTTTCATTGCTTATACATTTCAATACCTACAAAATATATGCTAATTAATTAATTTGCATTATGCTTTTTGCATTTTGAGCTGACACTTGTTTATCATATAGCACACATAAAGTGATTAGTAACAAGAATATTTGTGCCACGAACTCATATAACACACACTTTTCTTTCTCTTGCTCTCTAATTTGTCTAATTGTTCATCTGGATTGCAGAGGCTCTGATGTTCCGGAGGATGCAGCATGCAATCCTCATCCACATCAGACGCATTTCTGAGAATCCACCCTCTCATCTCCCGCCGGTTTGAAATGCGGCTCATCACTGGAGCTTCAGTTCAAGACTTGGTTAACATTAGTGGTGCCATGCTGTTGTATGTCTCCATTTAGCGGAGCCTCAGTGCCTGAGGAAACACCACTAATCACTATTCTATTCAGTCACAAAGATAGAAGCCTCATCCGTTGCCTGCTGGATCTGAAAATCTGAGCAATGCACTCCAATCAGCAAGCACTGGAACAATTTTATGAATTTCCCATGAAGCACATCAGAGTACGGCCAAGTGATGGTCCAAACTTAGTAAAGCCACTTACAGCATCATGCTTGCGTGACTGAGAAAACGTAATTAACGAGTTACAATAAAAGACTAATCATGGAAAACAGGATTTTCTTTGCCTTTTTGAAGAGTTTGATGTGCTATGTTGACAGCATCAGTTCACCGCAACCTTTCATGGTAACCAACGTTCAAGAAAAAATCACTCTGAAATCATGGTGGTTAATGTCAAAATCATGAGCACATAAACATATGACAACAACTACACTGATACACAGACTTTAGCTGATTATAAAACAGTTTTCACTCTAAAACTTAAAACTAAAACATTTTTTTTTACGAAAAGTGATTAAACGGGTCACATGATGTTGCTAAAAGCATCAATATGTTGTGTATTTGGTGTAATGTGTTTATGCAGTTTAAGGTGCAAAAAAACATTATTTTCCACATACCGTACTTTATTGTTTCTTCTCTAAGCCCCGCGGTCAATTTGTAGAAAGCTCATAGTTTTAAAAAAGCAAGGTGTGCTCTGGTTGGCCGATTATCCAGTGCATTGTGATTACCCGAAAACTGCAAGCACTTAAACACAGAAATAAAATAAAACATTACAAATGAGGCATTTGTTGCATCCTTTTTATGCATCACGTCTTGTAAACAGAACACCACGTACAGTAAGTATCAGGTTCTTTTATTAAAAAAATATAACTTAAAGATTGTGAGTCAGAAGCGCCAGACTGTCCTTGCAGAGTTAGAATTGCTCCACTTTATACTCTCTATGCCCAGACAGCATAGGTTTTAGGAGTATAATATGTGGGTTGAAACAGTGTTGTGAAAACAACTTGACCACAAACAAAGTAGTTTCAATTTCACAACAACACACAGTGTCTCCTGAACATGGCGCCCGCAGCAACACTACAGTGAGAATAATAGCTCCCCCTTCTTTCCTTGAGAAAACATTTCGGCAATGTTTGAAAAATAAACATGTGACTAGGAAAAGCGTGTGTGTGTGTGTGAAAGCCGTTTTAGTGTTGGTTTTAGGTAAAACTTTTATAAAGAAAATCTCTTTGGTTTTGCAACTTTAATCTAAATCACATCATACATTATGCCTCCTTTAAAACAGCACCTCCATCTCCTTCCAGGTGAAACAATTGCTCAAAAACCCCAGCACCAGTCACGTATATTCAGGTTTCTCAAGGGTAGGTGTTGACTGAGGTGATGATGGGACATGGAAACTGCATGACAGGTAAACACTGACACTGATTCAATAAACCTCTTTCCAGCCCTAGTGCATGGAGTCATAAATTTACCTTCTAGAAGGCAGTATAGTCTGGTTAAAATAAGAACTACCAGATTTCAGAATAGCTTTTTTTCAGTAGCCAAAAAATTCTGAACTCCATCATGTAACTCTGTAATACTTTACTTTTGTAATGTTTCAAATTTTTGGGGGGATTGGGTCGGATTGTGGGATGCCTTAAACCGGCATTACATTCCTTTTATGTTATGCATACTTATAAGACCAATAAATAAATCTGCCATGATCTCTGTCCATGCACATGGTCCAAACTTATACACACTCTGCCTTGACAATCTGTTTAAGAATAAGCAAAGCACAAAGCGTGGCTTCAGACCGCCCTGACTTGTACTCATGTAGGAAGCCACATGTAAACCAATAAAACTGTCAAGTGTTGGCCTATAGAAGGGTGAGTTGAGAGGAAAGGGGGAAAAGGCCTGAGGTTGTGTTGTTTAATGCGGTGGAAGGTTAATTAGTGGTAATTGGCTAATTGCAGGGAGAGGAAAGAGCGGAGACCTTTTAGGCAGAATTAGACAGACAGCGCTGTATGAGGGTGAATGCAAATGCGTCACACAAATCCAAAGCAGCCACATCAGACCGGATCAGAGACATTTTAAGCACATATTCATTTCAGTGCCGCATAAAACTTTACAAAAATGAACTGAAGTAGGCTGTTAGAATTTAAACTAGGTCAGCTTTGTCACTTCATTGTAGAGGATTCATTATATGCAAAAGAAGGCTAAAGAAAGTCAGATGGATTGAGGGATGAATGAAAAGACAGCTATAACAATAGATATAATGCTAGAACGATAGATAGATAGAACGATAGATTATTGGATGGATGGATGGATGGATAGATGGATGGAAATGTTCCTCCATTAGACATCCTTAAGGAATTAGAATAATGGTATGGATGTCTGAATACTTGAAAATACAAATATGTTGTAAAAGATTAAAAGGAAAATGCTTTTATTTTTTTTAAAGGTAGATTTCTTGAAGTGACTTGCCATGAAGGCAGCCTGTTAGATCTGTCAAGATTACATTTTAATAACTAATTTAAAATAATGATGATGCTAAAGCAATAATAACACTTCACTTAGTGTTTTTAACATGGAAAATAACCTAATTCATTCTGTGTTTAAGCATTTAATCTGAATCTGTTTCTCTGCATAACATGTTTTCTATTTAACACACTCTATTTAACTAACTCGATCGGATGAACCGTACAGACACCGTTTACTTCTCGTTATTTGTATTTTCAGAATAAACCCTATTCAAGTGTTTGTGTCTGCGGTCCACACCGAGCCATCTATCAGAGCTAAAGAGCTGTGAGAGGGGCACTGCACACAGACACCGCTGTGAGAATGGATTGAGGACTGTGGCCGAATAGAAGACATTAATCAGACACTGTATTCCCTGCCGGGGTAAGGAGAAGGCTGGTGAAAGCTTCCTTCAGCAATACACACGAGCACGGGTCTGTGCCACACAGGAAGCTCTCCACGGACCGCACTGAACATGTGAGGTATGAACTTGGACTGTGTTACTGTACAAGGTTTGGCAGGACCTTAGTATTTCAAAGCAAATAAAGTTTAAGGAGCAAAGAGGCTGCGAGAACAAGACAGAGATAGAAAGTGTGTAATCTACTGTATGTGCTGCAGCTGAAAGCACTAATTAACACACTCACCAAAGACAAATCAAAACCAAAACCTTAAATAATAAACACATGAATGTTAAATAATAATAATACTATTTAAAAAAAAACATACTCAGGTCATTTAAAAGCTCTATCCTTTTATTTTGTGAAACACAAAAGATATTAAAAAAGTAATTATTATATTCAAGAGATATTAAACTATGTCAAACGGCTATATTAAACTACTAAGTCAATGTTGTTTGGATGGCAAATTTATTCAAATATATTTTAATGTTCAAAGAATGTTTAAATAATATACTAACATACTAATACATAATCTAACTGTACGTAGCAAACTTTGTTTTGTTTTTCTTATTTTTTAATTGTATTTCTTTTTTTATTAATCTGAAATAAGAGCCCAAATAATTTTTGCAGTTTTTATTCAAAATAAGACATTTAAATAGTCAATAATTAAAAGTCTATAAAGACTATAGACAAAAAGTCTAAAATTACCCAAAAATGTACTCATCAATTTTTTTCCCTGAATAAGAGACTAAATTAATATCTGTTTTTTCTTTCAGAGAAAAGAAAAATGTTTTTCAAATATCTTTCAATATTTCAAATATTTATAGAATTTAATATAATGTGTGTGTGTGTGTGTGTGTGTGTGTGTGTGTGTGTGTGTGTGTGTGTGTGTGTGAAACTTACTTATCAATTATATTTTATTTCAGTTATTTTTGATTAATCTCATTTAACTTGCCAAATATCGTTCTGTACTTTTAAGAGAAACAAAATGAACAAATTATGTGCTGTAAAACCAGATTTACTTGTATACCAAAATAAGTTATATTAAAAGTAATAACCAAACAAACAAAAAACAAACAAAAAAGTTTAAGACAGCATTTTCTCTTGTCTCTTGTGAGATACCTGTGAGATTATTTTGCTATATACTGTTCTAGACAAAACAATTGAGAAAAAAAAAATGTTTTCCCTTTCTCGTCCAGCACACTTGCCTCACACAGTGAGCAGGAACATTACAGTACTCATTTCTTAAATCTGTGTTTACAAAGACTCATTTAAAAAAAATGAACAGAACACATACTCAAACAAACACTTTCAGACCGCAACTGCCGCAAGTGTACTCAAAGAGCAATTGGATAGATCTGATTTGTGCATAGACAGACATCCACACACTCACTAGAAAAAAGGCTAAGGATTTGTAATTTGTTCATTTTGTAGTTTTCAAGTAATCCAGGTATACACACAAACTACGGAAATCCAGGCCCAAATAAACATGCAGGCATTAAGACTCATGATGCTCTGGGAAAGGCATGGTAGTGACTTCCAAAATCTTTGTTTAAAGTCACACTTTTTGAAAGCACGAAACTAAGGGGAACAAATACATACAAACCAAAAACTGCTCCAGGTGCACACCGATCCGGGACGATCTGATACACACTGACTGTGATGCATCCACACACTCAACATCTGGTTACTGAGACCTGACTATATGCTCTGTCCTGGGGCTGATCTGTCATTAGGGCCAAAGATGTAGTCGGTAAACACTCACAGATGAGGGGAAGAGTGTGTGTGTATGTGTGTGTGTGTGTGTGTGTGTGTGTGTGGTGGGGGGGAAACCTGATAGCCCTTCTGTAATCAGTCTTGTTAGCGTCCGTGAGCAGTAGCCCCCGTCTAACCTGCCCTCGGTCAAAAACACGGCAGTGACGGAAAGAAAGGACTTACTCTAAACCCAAAACAGATGGCTTTAATGGATGATTGTGTATCCTATTTGTGCCTGTGTGTATTAAATGTTTTGCCTAAGTTTCCGTACTTGAGTCCTCCATTTTCTGAGGGAATGCCCTGATAGGATCACAGCAAAGTCAGTGAATACAACATGCTTGATTTAGTGCACTACTTGTCAAAATTTCAAAGGGCTTTGTTTAGGTATAAACAAATGCATAAATGCATATTATATAGATAGCACTTAACAATTTATAAATTATGCAATAAAACATAAAAAATGTATATTAAAGGAGGAAACTAGATCTTAATAAATCTATATTTACTGTACATTCCTAAATACATATTTTCCCACCTCTGAGAAGTCCAAGCAAAGAAAGCTTCGTCATTCATTCATTCTACTCTGCTTTAAAGGTCCTGTAACATCTGCACTCACACAGACTGGCCTCACAGGTTGCTGCACTGACTTGGGTCCAGCTGGAATCCAACAATAACATTAACAACACGTTTATGGCTAATCCTGCATGCCCTTTGATATCTGATAACACCCTCAGCTTGACTGAACGTGGATTAGAAGCCATCCGCTTCTACAGAGCACCGTTCTCCTTGTTGTGGGTCTGCTGTGACAGAACCCGGATCAAGCGAGCGGAACGCTGCTAGACACTCCTCAGCTGCCGTGACTGAGGCAGGAGAGAATGCGTAATTAAAGTGAAGCATCTCCTCTTTAAATGAAGCTCTGAGGAGCCTCAGTTTAATTACAGTTCTGCAGATAAGAACCGGCTGCCACACAAGAGAGCGGAGTGTTAACATAGTGATTCAGATGCAAAGAAAAAAAAGAAAGAAAATTAAAGAGTAGCGTAATTAACTCAAGTATGTTCTGATGTATCTTAATAATGTATAAAAATACAAGGTAAATGTGAAAGACAAGAATCAAAACATGTTAAAACTTTAAAAGAATTATAAAGGGCCTTTGTTACTAACTATGTAAATTATATGCCTTTTCTAACTAGCGCATTTGAACAGGAAGCAGCCATGGTTTGCCCAGACAGAAACTATTTGAGCCAAAATAGTGAGGTAAGGACCAGACGTGACGGCACACCAAAACCAAATATTCCCCAATGGTTTGGTCATTCCCATTTCATTAACACCAACAAAAAATTTGAAAGTACAAAATTAGGGAATAGCAATATTTAAAAAAATATATATAAAAAAATTAATAATAATAATAATAATAATAATTAGATTTAAGAAAATAATTAGATTAAAATTTAGAATAACTTCATAATAAAAATTTTTATTTCTTAATTAAGTTAGGAGGATGACTCAAGAAAGGAACTAGTTTCACAATGACTAGAAAACTATTCTGGTGGTTTGGACTAAAATTAGTTATCACAAGAGAAGATCATGACAAAACAAATCAAAACAAAACCAGAATGCGTGTGATATTACTGTTCTGAAGAAAAAGCATTATAGCAAACAAGTATTACACTTAAATGTGTACAGTATGTAAAATGAACAGTATCATTTTTACTTTACCTAAAAATCAAGGGCACTTTCCCATTTTGTGTGAAGTCTGGCTACCACAAGACTGTTACAATATCAATCTATCCTTAAGGGCTAACTTTGAAGATGAAAGACACTTAGTCTTGGGCCGTCTCTTAACTTAACCATTGGCTTGGGTTGCTGTAAAGGATTTGGCATCAGTACTAAGCCTGTGGTTTTTGGCATCCAGCACACGCCTGCATGTCTTTGGGGATGCGACAGAGGGAGTCGGTTGCGTAAAGGTGGGCCAAGCCCTTGCTAAGCGGGCCATATGCTGCCCCTCTCATGCCCAGCAATGGGTCAATGCATGCCAAAACTCACAAGCTGTACCAATTACACCACCCACCTCATCTTTGATACAGTGCCCATCAAAACGTTCATCTTTCTCCTACTATTTTCCTCGCATTCTCTCTCGCTCTTCTTGAAAATACATCTCTAACCACAGTTACAGCTTGTTCTCTTTTCCCCATCAATCTATTATCTGTGCATCCACAAGAGAGCTCTACTTTAGGCTTTTTAGACATCACTGGAGCGTTTGCCCAAAACAAATATTAAAAAATAAAATAAAATAAATCAGTTTGCTTTACAGTGCAGTGCAGTCTGTGAAGAGACTCAGAATGACTTGAATATTTAATTCATGAATATAAATTGAGGAAGAAAACAGAATGCGAAACTGCAAATCAGATTTGAATTCAATGAATGTGAAAATTACTTAATTCAAATAAATGTATTTAATTTTGATTTGATTTTGAACTATGAAAGCAAAGTGTGTAAGTTAAACTAGAAATTTTGACTAGAGAAGGTTTAAAAAAAAATAGGCCTTATGGAGAGAGATAATGACAGATGTAATGATGGATATTTCCAAAATCAGTTAGATAGATATTTACTATAGATAGATAGACAGATAGACAGATAGACAGATAGATAGATAGATAGATAGATAGATAGATAGATAGATAGATAGATAGATAGACAGATAGATAGATAGATTTAAGTGGTGGTGCCTAATTTTGGATCCAATCATCAGACATCAATCTTTGTTTGTTGCCATCATAGCTCTTAAAGCTGGAGGCTTTTCATATATCTCACTTGCCTGGCATGAAAATGAGAATCCTTCTGATCTGTCGAGTGGTTATGACTACTGTTAGACATGGGAATCTGTAAATCCCATTTTAATTGGCCCACAACGGTAGCCTGTGAATTGAGCAAGTGCTCTTAGCGTAGCAGTGATTTGGAAGGCTATTCCTCTTTTGGACGACATGGAAATCTGACAACCCTCATCTTGACTTATAATGATGGTCTTATCATATCTGCTGAAATGAAAAATTACCCTTTTCTTGGACAAACAAACCTGATGAGCTTTGTACCTGGCGGCAGCTGCACGCTTGATTCACTATTTGACAAGAACCAATGGGAAACCAGGCCGACGGCATTCGGTAGAACATCTGCAGGCTACTGTTACGTTTTTCATGTCGGTCTGTCCACAGAATGCTCAATGACCACTTTCCCGGGTTGCCTGGTAACTGAAGATTCCTTATTCTCACAGTGTAGCTGAAGCTACGTATTTATAAGCATCAAACACCATCAACAGATGGTTGATTTCATCTGGCCGTGTTTTACGCATTTCTTTCTAACAAATGACGTATGTGTGCAGCTGTACTGATTAATCAGACTTGTGTTTCAGGTCAGCACATTTCTACAGGTTAGAGGAAACAGGCTACTAATTGCTTGAGGGGAAATGAAAAATGGCCATCTTTTATGTTCCAGAAATATACCACTGCTGCTCCAGCCTTTACTGCCAGCTGTTTTTCTGTCGAAAGATTTTCATAATTGTGAGCTAGTAGCAAAGATGATAACTTTTTAATTTGTTTTCAAAATGTAACTTTTGTTTTTTGGCTTCAATTGGTACTAATTCCTACGACCTACGACCCAGTGACGGGTAGGTTTAGGGGCGGGGTTAGGTGTAATGAGTGAGGTTACATAAATGAGTGAGGTTGCATAAATTTGTACCTTGTAAAATACGTATGAATTGGCCATGAGATAATTAAATTATTATTATTAATTAAAAATTAAATATCATCTTAGTCCTTTGTTAACAAAAAAAATTGCAAATTGAAACTGAAAAAAACAGCATATGATGGTTAGGTATCTTTTTAAGCTGGGAAGCTGGTTTCAGATGGTCCTTTGATGGTTCGTGCTGGTCATGTGCTGGCAAAGGGCCTGCATGAATCATCAAAAGGACCAGCCTAAACCAGCATCCCAGCTTCAAAACCTAACAAGCATACGTTTGTCCATCAGGGTGATTGTCATGCACATGCATAATATGCGTTCAATCTATAGGTATGTGTGTAGGTTTTTCTTTCCATATTGGCACTACTGGTTTGGCATGAATAATACTGCATTTATAGTCGTTTTCATGGATTCGTGTGAATAGGGCTCAATTTGGCAATACTGTCAAACTTTCAAAAATGCAAAGAAAAGCAATTCCATTCTCAGCAAATATTTGTTGTTTTACTGTACCCTCAAAGTAGTGGTGGATTTGTGGCTCTCTTTAGCATTAGCATTCCCATTAGCATTATTAGCTTGCTAGCTTTGTTAGTGTTTCTGCTTTCTTCATCACTTATCCATCACTCTATACGTATACAAAATTTGCAGGCATGACTCTTGTTGAAGGTTTGATATATTGTGATGTTTTGATTGCTGAATTTGAGTTGAAAGACGGGATGACCTGTTGCCGCCTCCGCTGTTATTGTCAGTCACAGATCTGAAGCTTCACATGGTCCAATCTCACCTGCGTAAACCCAGCCCTGTAATTGCCTACTGTCACACTTTGCCACATCACTCCCCCTCAGATCCAGCTCTTAAATTGGAATGCAGTGCAGAATGGGATTGAGAGGACGTGACGACAGGGACAGTGGTGATTTTGGCATGAAATATCTACGTCCGGGAAGGTCACAGCAGTCATGGCCTCATCTGTCAGCTGGGTTTTCAGCTTCAGTCTAATGCTGGCCCTTCATAGCAAGCCTGAAGGCAATAAATGAACCTCCATCATTCATGCTCACCCAAGCTTTAACTGTTCCAGTTGCATCGAAGGTATGAAGGAGGTACGAATCAGGAAACGACTTACCCTTCCACCTGTGGCTGAAACCTTATCCACAAGAAATACAGGAGAAATGGAACCGATTTTGCACCATTTCGCTAATAAAGAGCCACATGAAATATTTATGTCATAAAGGGCTACATTTAACCGTTGATCAAAATGGGTCGTGATACATTTGAAAGTAATAGACATGCTGTGTTGTGGTATGTGTGCTGTGTGTTATTTAGTGGTTGGGAGATGAAAAACACTGCTTGGGGAGGTAGAAACAGCCTGGGCAATAACCCTTTTTTATTAGTGCAATTTATCAGATGTGTCACATGACTCCTTTATACCTTTTCTTTCAACACTTGCCATCTAAAATGTCAAAAAGCAAGAGCACATGGGTCAGTGGCATGGCGCATATTTTTCTTTTCTTGATTTCCTTCTTTACATTTGTTTTAAATGACTCATTATCCATACCTGTATACAGTGTACTGATCTTTTATGAATATGGTTCAATGTCTGAATAATATAATTGAAATGATTGGAAAGTAAAGTAGTCTGCCTTTTTTTTTTCTTAAAACATAAGTAAACTTTCTTATGATGTCACATGGTGCAACCAACATGAACTTAACTTCTTGTGTTTTTTCATCAAGTTAAAAATATTAGATAATTTGATAATTTGGAGCAATGTTTACAAAACATTTATGGTATTAAGTTTATGATATTAAGATTTCTTTATAATGTTAGTATTTGTTTTAAGAAAAACAAATATTGATGGTTACACGACGTGACATTATTTTTACAGACTTATATTAGGACTAAAAAAGGTTCTAAAAACATTTTTAGTTTTACCAACTATTTTGAAATTATTTTTTTTATAAATGGGTTTATCGCGTCAGAAACCCAGACCTAAGGCACTGAATGAGAAACGGGTCTATATAGGATATAAAAGGATTGTGCATACCATATGCTAATGCTACTGTCAGTGTTTAACTTAACTGTCAGGTCATATGGCGATCAACAGCAAGTAATGAATATACGACCCAACTTCTGTGTTTTCTTGGAAAATGACAACAATGTAAATACAGAGCATGCATTTGAATAATGTAAATTAATGTAGCACTACACTTTCAGTGCTTTGCTGTTTGAGTTTGATTCAGCAATGCATTAATTACCATAAATACATATTTATGCTTTTTCCAGGCTTTGGAATAAAAAAAAAGTCTCCTTAGCCGAATATGGGATTTTCAAAAAGGTAAGCATTTACTTTCATTAACATTTCAAAATGTAAAAATGGGGAGAATCCTTGAAGCATTTGGATCCAAGGAATTTCTTTGAATCATTCATCTTTCCCATTTATAGAAATTTTCAGAAAGGAAGTATTATTAAAGCAGTCTGAAAATCCATTTAAGAGAGGCCAAGTGCCTGGATTTCAAAAATTCAAAGGTTGTATGGTTTAATCTGCTTATGTTTCGTATTCCTGCATGACTGACCATATAGTTCTACATATCAGGACTAGGGATGTGCATCTCCATAACTGAGGCCGATGCGATACGCATCTCGATGCATAGCCAACGATACGATACATGAA
>JAUCNO010000460.1:4192254-4203398 GCA_032353835.1 Enteromius viviparus
TACTATAAAGCCAAAGCTCACAACAACAGAAGCGGGTTTGACCCTTCAAGTTTTCAGTTTTATAGCTTAATGGATGAAATTCAAATTCAATAATGAAATAAAGTTACGAGCGAACAGAAATGTTCGCAACCATGTTTTGTTTACAACGGAAGCTCATTCTTCTTCTACTGTTTCCGGTTTAATAGACGTCGCTGCGCATGTCAACTATCTTATTCCGATCAAACAAGTGACAAATGTAAACGCATGTCGTAATCAGATAATTTTTTTCAGGGTACATGTGCACAGTACAGTTCTAATCCGATTCACGATCAGATTAAGATAATTTGCGCATGAAAACGTGGCTAATGTTATTTTGTGTGTATATGTTCTCATATTCTCTTGACTGATTAAAAAGAAGTTTAAGTTTAACTGCGCTATCGTCTTCGCCTGTTTGCCTATGCATACACCTGACAGAACGATTGAGCATGACCAAACCGAAAATGATGATCACCCACGAGGAGATTCTCCACCACCTCCTCAACGGGCTCACTTCTCTTCCCGCTCCGCACAAGCAATGGCTATGGGGACCATCTACCATTGCCAGGCTCATGCCTCGCCATTTGGCGGAATCCACTCCTGAAAGCGGCACTGTATGGAGGCAAATCCGTGCCAGCACCCCAAAGAACTGCCCAGGATGGATGCAAATCAGTGCCAGCTATTCAAAGGCGAATACAGATACCCGCGGATTCCAGTCCACGTGGTCCGGGTCCAGAGCCAGATTTGTGGACTGACATACCAGCTCTAATCCCGCGGATTCCGATCCGCAGTTTTCCGATCCAGTTCCAGAGTTATGGCCAGGAGTGCCGTTTTCGAGTCCAGTCCCTGATTTACGGCCAGAAGAGCCGTTCCCGATTCCAGTACCTGTTTCTTTGCCAGGAGTGCCGATCCCGATTCCAACCCCTAGATTACGGCCAGGAGTGCTGATCCCAGTCACAGTTTCAGACAGGGTTGGGGCCATTCATGAATTCAATTGAGAATGAATAGTAAATTCCAATTCACTTGCTGGAATGGAATTGAAATTGGAACTGCATGCAGCTGAAAGGAAATGGAATTGGAATTAAATTGGAATTACAGGAAGTAGAATTCAATTCTATTCAGCGGAATTCTTCCTGAATTGAATTCCACTTCCTGTAATTCCAATTCAATTCCAATTCTGTTTGCTTTAATTGTTTTTTAATTCCATTCCCTTCTTTGAATTGGAATTGTTGAGTTCATTCCTGAATTGACCCCAACCCTGGTTCCAGAGTCTCAGCCAGGAGTGCCGATCCCGATTCCAGTCCCTAGATTACGACCGGGAGTGCTGATCCATGTCACTGTTCCAGAGTCTCGGCCAGGAGTGCCGATCCCGATTCCAGTCCCTAGATTACGGCCGGGAGTGCTGATCCCTGTCACAGTTCCAGAGTCGCGGCCAGGAGAGCTGTTCCAGAGTCCAGTTCCTGATTTATGGCCAGGAGTTCCATTAATTAGTTTATCATTGACACCTGTGTTCCTCACCTGTCCTGCATCTTCTCTTGTGTATTGTGTATTGTCAATGTTATTTTGCATGTATGTGTTCTCATATTCTACTGGCTGATTAGAAATAAGTTTAAGTTTAACTGCACTATCGTGTTCGCTTCTTTGTCTACGCATACCTGACACACACGTTTTTTTTTAGTTTTTTTTTTTTATCTCCATAGGTCTAATGGTGTTTATACAGTACAGACTCTATTTGGTATTGTACTACACTAACTCTACACCTAAACCTACCCCTTACAGGTAACTAGATAACTAGGTAAACAAACAAACAAACACCATTTAGTATGTTTTATAAGCCTTTTGAATTACGGGGACACTTAAAAGCATCACAAATCACCTTCATATTGTAATACCTATGTCATAACCATGTCATTATACAAATTTCCTCATGAACCACATAAACATGCACGCACACACACACACACTAACACAATACCAGAAATTTATCTAATTGAGTTTTGCAAAGTAGTATGAAATGAAGTGATGTGAAATATAAAAAAAAAAACTATTTGAATTAAATTTCATTCATTTTCACTTTTTAAGATAAAATAACAAACAAAAATAAATGCATATTAAAGGATTATATCATAGATAAATACATTATAAAATGCCTTTATTTCTTTGCGAGGAACTTACTTAAATAATAATCATAATAATAAGGTATTAAAATTCATTCTTACCATTTCAGATACATGTGTTTGTGTGTGTTTCTGTGTAATTCTGTTTGTTTAATGTTAACTATTGTAATTAATTTTATTAAATGTATATTCACTACAATGAAAACAACAATTTTTGATTGATGATTGATTAATACTTTGTTGTTAAGGAAAGAAATGCCTCACAAAACTGCCACCTCTACAGTTTTTTTCTCCTCATTCAGTGTTTATAAATTCAAGCCATCAGATCCAAAAACCTCATTATTTTGTTTATACATAGGGAGCTTGATTTTGAAAAATAAAAACCACTGCAAACACGCTTCTCTGCATCTCTGTGTTTGTACACCAGTTTCATAATTCAAGTGATCAGATTTTGATTAAAGAGTAGAGCATTACAGCTTACTTGTAACTAAGATTGGAAGAAGGACTCTTCATGTAACTTCAAAGCCTTTATAGACTGACTACGAGTCTGAACACAGTCACATGTTTCAAGTTATGATTTATTCATGTTATTTTGGTTGGATGGTTTTGTTATTGAATTAAAACTATTACTAGCTTTATTTGCATGACCCTTACCAAAAAGTAGTGTTTGATTTATTAAGTATTACTAGTAGTGTATTAAGTATACTAGTAATATTTATGGTTATATTATTTAGTATTTATAGTATTATTTACACAATAAATAAAATCAGACTATATACTAATATACTAATAGCACACTTGCATGAACTACTTTTTTGTAAGGGTATACCTCCTGCTAAAGTGACTGAGTTTAAATTAATAGCACAGCAGAGTTTGTTCATAATTGCCTGCTTCATTGTTTTCGTTTATTATTTTAGAACAAAGGTGAAAAAATGAGCTTTGTATGCTTATTATCTAGTTCTGCTCTTCTTTTTTTCACCACGTGATTGAGCCAGTGCAGTAGCAGTGCATTTCTCAGCACATGCCTCATTAGATCCACTTAGAGTGAACGCGAGCGGATTTCTCTCTCAGACCACTTATTTATCTCTTACGCATGGCTGAGTCTCAACCTCAGGCCTGAGCAGTGAAAGCTAGTCTGTACGTCTGCAGTTCTGTTTAGAGTGAAGAACGCAAAGGGAATCCCATGTAGGAGTTGAAATTAGTCTGGCTCAGACGTTGTTTTTTCATACCTCAAGGGTAAAAACTGACAGAAATTTGTCTGATCTGAGCACAGTTTGAGACATTGTCGAGGCACATGAGGGAAGTTATATGTTGTTTTCAGTGATTTTGTGTCATTACTGTCAAGAAAAAGCAATTGAGACACTAATGAGTTCATTTCTGTTACGTGGTGATGTTCTTGAGAAAGACATTTTACACTCTTATTTTTTGAAACCCTATTTTCAGATATAAGCACTAGAGCTGTCAACTTAACATAGTAATGTAGTTAAATTATTTAGCATTTTTAATAAATTATTTAATTAGATTAATTTTAACTTTTAATATGCTTAAATTACTACTCAAATATTTAGATTAATTACAAAGAATTGCATAAAATAACGCAATTAATCTTGCCTTCCTCCTTTGTCATCTTTATTTTAAAAGTATTTTTAATTCAGTAGGTTTAAAATTATAATCAATTATTATTAATTAAAAATTACTAATTTATTTAATGTGTTTTTTAAAATAAACTATTTAAATACATTTCATATCTATTTAATGTTTTGCTTTTAACATTTAATAGTGAGCAATTCTTTTTAAATGACTTCATACACCGTTGTCATCTTTTTCTATAAACAAAATGATTTCATTTACTGTACTTAGTTATTTTATTTTATTTTTTGCTAATAAAGTAAAATCAACCTAAATGTATTTATTTTTTCAGAAATTTTTATAATATAAATGTAATTATATTATTTAAAATTGTCATATTTAGTAAAATTGTATTTTAATTAACTGTAGGGTAATAATTTAAATTAATATTTAATAATAACGGATAAATGGAAATTAATTATAATTACATAAAAAAATAAAAGGCACTTATTTGTGCTATTATCTTCACATCATCTATACTTTAAATAGATTTTATTTAGTTTAATAGACTGATGTAAATAATACCAATTGAATTACATAATTTGAATTTTACTTTAATACATACAATTAAAATTTTATATTTATGTTTATATTTATTAATAATGATTATATATATATATATATAAGTATTATTATATTTTATTTTAAAAATGACGCTTAAAACTTTAATAGGTGATATTATTTTTTTCATATATATATATATATATATATTTCAGTGCATTGTTACATAATTGAATAACTTGAATTCATTTGAATTAATTTTTCAAAAACTGACAGTCCTAATAAACACTACATTCATCACCCCTTGATGGCCACAGACTCAGTGTGGACTCAGCATGGAGTCTAGTTAACAGATATTTTGCCATCCAAGCATAGCCGTGTGCAGTAATCTCTCTGAAGTGCTGTTCCTATCTCGTTCCTTCATTCATATTTTAGTTTCTTCATCTTCTTACAGTGATGTTCTCCTCGGCGACGTTCAGAATCACCATCTCTCCCGTTCCATTTGGTTGCCATGGAGATCAGCAGTACTTTGATGTTTAAGTAATGGTATTATATTCAATATAGATTAACGCTATTATAATCAGCCAAAATACACTCAGAATGGAGCCTATTTTTGGACAAGATAACTCATGAAATACTTTACTGGACTGAGGAGAGAATCCCAGATTCCACTTTTTAATTTTAATGGTTCATCATTACAATCACTGAAGTGAAAAAAACGTTTTTCCAGAATTTGGAAGCAATTAAGGTTGAGTTTTGCTTGATTACTGTGGCAGACATTCCCAATTATAAATGTTTTAAAGCCTGGGGAATGTTGTTAGGGTGTTAAAAATAGTTGCTTGCATTTATTTCTTCTGTGGAACACAAAAGGTGAAATTTCATAGAAAATCCTGGCCAATCTTTTTCATATAATGAAAGTGAATGGAGACGGTACTGTCAAGCTCCAAAATGATCAAAAATGTAAACACTTTGTTTTTTAATTACTCTGCAAAGCCAAGAAACATTTCAGTCTGGACATTTTCAAATCTTGAAAATTGAAATATTTCCAGTCTATCTCCAAGATAAGAAATCTTATTGGAAAAACTGGACTTGCCCTTGGTTGGCCAGTTGCCCGCTGGGAATTATGGCCGTCTGCGTGTGCCACAAAGCTTTTGGCAGATACTGTCTGTCTCATCTGAAACTGCTTATCTTTAGTACTCCAAAGCTAAAGACGGTTTCATAAACATTGTAGGCCAACTGCTTTGGATGATAACTGATGGACCATGCAATGTCTTAAGCGCGTTCTGTTATCATAAAGCATTATGTAGACATCTGTAGATCAGATTACATGAACAACCTTCTGGAAAGCACCGTGGACTAGTTAAAGTGCAAATTTACCCAAAAAAGGAGCAGTCATATTTAATGTGACTTTCACAATACCATGTTATAACCTCAAAACACATTTTAGCATAGCGTACCATTTGTAAACTAACGCATCTTGATGTCTGCATTACATAACAGCTTCATACGTCTAGCTTTTTATTTAATAAAGTAAACTTGCTCAGTGGTGCACCCGTTGCAGCTTTTCATTTACGATAAGCAGCACTTGATTATTGAATCCCATGAAATAATTTGTTCAAGTACATCTTGTACTTGATGTAACACATAAGAGCTCCGTATGTGCTGTATGGCTTGTTAAATGCAGTAAACTTGCTCAGTAGTGCACCCGATGCAGCGTTGCATTCGTGATATGGAGCGTTCAGATACAAAACCAATTAAACATGAGCCATGGCAATCCACAAAAGAGAACAAAGACTTTTAGAAGCAAGACAAAATGGCATGGATGCTTCGGCAAATAACGAATTTAAGAGGGAGTAATGTATTCCCAGTGAGCCCAGGTTTTATATCTAATTCACAAACTTTTAGACAAGCCAGTAACAATATTGTAAATTGCAGTGCTCCAACTTGATCTTCCTCATTTTTTTGTGTGTGCAACAAACACTTGTTAGATGTAAAAATATGGGTCTGAAAGCAAAACCACTGAGCTGTTTAATAGTAGCTGAGTGATCACGCTCTCTCTGTGAGTTTTGAACTTTTGTCTTACATAAGACCTGCATTTGAGACCTTCTCAGCCGTTGTGTTCTTAACCCTAAAGAAGAATTTAGTGGGCTGGGATAAAAGCAGTTTTAGCCAGTTGAGTTAAATCCCCAGTGACAATAGCAGTGCCAATCTCAGCCCTCGGCTGCAGAGATAAGTCCCGTCTTCCACAAAAAGACTCCTTTCCCATCTTAGTATTAGTCACCTTGTCTTTCCTCGGACACACACTTGATTGACCATCCTTCTTCGAGGGCTTTATTTCAAAAGAGGTTGCTGGTTTGTGCTGCAGCTCTGAAGCGTGTAATAAGAGATGGAGAAATTTAATGGTTCGATACTTTCTCAGCTGGTCTCATTCTTGTTTTTTTGGTTTTTTTTTTCAGTCTGGATTGGAAGGCCAAAAACCAAATGTAATAGATTATTTTTTTAAAAATCCATGTTTTGTATTTTACCTTTTTTTATTTTTTGGCCTGCTTCTAAGGACAGAGAAACACTTTACTTAAGTATGCACTTCATGGAAATACTGTATGGCTGCTTGGCACTGCAATCTTGTAATACATAAACTATACATTATACATTATACTATACATTTTGTTAGATATAAGTTTACATTTTTAAATAAATAGTTTTAAGTACATAACCCAAATTAAAATAATAACAGAAATATTTGGGGTACATTTTTTTGTAGAGTGTAATGTAATTTTTGGATTTTCTGCAATCAAAACCAAATTGCATCATAAACATGCCGTTATGATTTTGGTAGTTCTATTGGTTGCTTAATTGGTGCCCTCGCTTTAATGTCTGACCAAAAAGAGATTTACACTTTACACTTGCTTCTTTCAGAGCCATTAGACATTGTTTTTGATGGATGTGTGTGGTGGGTTTGGTTAAAGAGCTGAAAGCAAGCGCTGGGTCATTAGTGCATTTTATGTCTTCAAAGTGATATCCGCCAGTTGAGGTGCTTTAAACGAGCTCGTCTAACCTGGTCAGTAACGGACAGGCTGTGCTTTTGATGTACTGGGGCTCGTTAAAAATTAAGAAAACAATAGTGCATGAGACTGTAAAAAGGCTAGGAAAATGGGCATACAGAATGATTGATTAACATTGATATTTTTGGTTCCCCCAAAAATACTCAGTTAACAGCTCTTAAAATATAATTTTTTAAGAACATTTTAATAATCTAAGAAACCCCTTCCCACTATAAAGAACCTTTTGTGCAGTGGAAAGATTCCAGAGCTGTCTTTCAAGGTCTTTCATGAAACTTTAGATGCCAATAAAGAGTATATTAAGACCCACAGTAGAAATTACCCTCCTAACTTGTACTTGTCGAATGGTTTTATCTGATATTGCACCTGATAAATTTACCTATTATTCTCAATGACACGCCATCAATAATTTTACAGTGTCTGGATGCAGTGCATTCCCTAAAACCATAGCAAAGACTTTGTGGTTTAAATTGAAATTTAGAATGCAGAACGTGGCCTCCATAGATCAATACACTTTAATAGGAACAACAGATTCAGAAAAGGATCCTTCTTCATTATTAATGCAACTGTACATACAACGTTTATAAAGATGAAACGTACATCTCTAATACGAAATGTTCTCTCTGTGGCGAAGATTTGTTATGCCTGACTGTAAACATGTCAATACCATGGGGTTAATGGACTCCGAACTGCCACTTCAGCCAAAGCGTATTTGTTTGTTCACAGATCGACTGTCCCCTCGAATTTACGACCGGCACACAACCATAAATCTTTGCAAATACGTAGAGGTATTTTCAAACAGTTTAGTCATATTTTCTTCTGTCTGCTAGGCCTCCATAACCTCTTGATCAATCATGAAAAAATGAGAAATCTCAGTCTCTTTTTGGTTCATTTTTCATAATGATCAATGACTCCATCATAAAAGGCTGTTAAGAGATTCTGTGGGTCTCCATCACGCCTCACAGGCTTCTGAGTTGTCTCCGGCTTGTTTTGATGGTCTCTATAAAACTCACATTAGTTAAAACCCAGCGGTGGAGTAATTACTAGACTAAAAGAAAAGTTAGCACATGGCATATTAGCGCTTAAACTAGACTTATATTATTATAGTCATCCAATTAAACCAAAAAACACTCTGCAGCAACCCAATTTAAAACAACGAAGTATTGTGAAATAAGTGTGCTTAATTGTAGTGAATGTGCACTTGTAGAATAGATCACTTAAAAAAATGGATGTAGATGAGCTCGTTTTTTTTTCATCAGATTTGAAGAATTTTGTTCACCACTCTGCAGTGAATGGGTGCCGTCAGAGTGAGAGTCCAAAAAATTGCAGCAATCCAAACCACTCCAGTCCATTGGTTATTGTCTTGTGAAGTGAAAAGTTGGGTGCTTGTAGGAATCAAATCCATAATTTTAACTTTAAATATTTGCTTGTAGTGGAAATATAAATTGCCTGTCCATAATATTGGTTGTAATCTAGCCTGAATCAGAAGAGAATTTCTGCACAGATCAAAACTTTTCAAAATTTTAGTGTGAAAGGACGACAGAGAAAGCGTTATTGTGAATTATGGAATTGTATTTTAGCTGGAAATTAAGTTGAAATCATCATGGGTTTGTTTCGTATGAACGTAGCTTTTTGCTTCACAAAATATTAATTGATAGACTTGAATTACATATGGATGTTCTGATGGCACCCATTCACTGCAGAGGATCCATTGGTGAGCAAGTGATGCTCCATTTTTCCAAATTCTCTCCCATGAAGAAAGCAACTCATCTTTAATTCAGTGGGTTCCTCCAGTTCACACGATTTCACAGAAGTTCTGTTTAGGGTTCAAGTCCAATCTATCATTCATAACTGTCTATGGGAAAACAACTTTTCTGTTTTATCAGCAATAGCAGATTGTCCGTTCATACACGGTGTTATATGAAATGACATCGTAGATCAAAGCAGCGTTGATGGTGCGTTATTCAAACGTTGCTGACATTTGACAAACTTGGATTGCAATATGGTTCAATAATGCTGCTAATGAGAAGTCTGATCATGCTGCGTCTGATGGATGAAGCTCTCCGAAACTCTGATTGATTTTTATGTGAGGCTCAGAGCGCCAGCCTGGCATGATCGGAGCAGATATTCACAGATAACTGTCTCAACGTCTCCAAATATCAAATCACTCATGGGTTCAGTCGCGAATGGCAATTCCCACATGAGCTGGAGAAGTGGCATAACGGGATTTGCTGATCTATTAAAGAATCGAATAACATCAGGGCACGTCTTTTACGCTCGCGCTGCGTGTTGCTTATCGAAAGCTGATTCAATCAAGCGTGATTGCAGCTCTTGGGTTTCACACGCACTGCGGGAGGAATGGCTATGGGAAGTGCATGCTGTGCCGCAAGAACAATGGCGCGGTACTCTCCCTGTCCTCGTGGCTCTGGCGTACAAGCTCGAGAGGATTTAGCAGAACAGCTACAGTCATCATATCAAGCTTTAAGCAGATCGCTGCATGTCACACTGTGCAAAGTAGATCTAGTAAACTTTGCTACGACGTGTGTATACCATACAATTGACTTGTGAAATATAGCGCACATTACTATAGTAGAAAAAACAAGAGGAAGGGATAAGAGCTTGATGTAAGCAGATTTATCTTTCAGCGTTAAGTCGCGTTGATTTCATGCCGTGTTTTATTTGGTTGGTCAGTAAATGTGGATCTTAGCAGCAAACACATCATCTGTGTGATGATCCTGCTAATAATGCATCTTTGGTCAACGGACGTCTTTGAATTTCTCTCACTGTACGGCAAACGACCACCAATTAGGACCCACGATTAAAAAAATCGCCACGATTAGGCTTTAGATGTGATGGCCATGCAACATGGGAGGAATATCTGATGCATATCGTACACAAATTTAGAAACACTTCAGAAATTTCAAAGTAGGTATTGGATTGGTTGAAATATACATAATTAAATATGCACACATTTGCATACGTTTCCAGATGAGGATTTTGTATGTTTTCTCTCCACTAGTCTGATGTTATTGAAGCAGAAATCTCAAAATTGACCAGCGCTTGAAAAAGCAATGTTTTTTTCTTCTAGTGTCTCGTTACAAATTCATCAATGTACTGCATGTGATATGCAGAAAACAAACTATACTGAGTGGTAACAGAGATGTACTGTATATGCTGTGATTTATATTCAGAGTTAACTTTGTTGCCTGCAGGAGTATCCAAGTCCAGCATTGTAACTAATGGCGAAAGTAACTCTGCATTATAAATATATATTTATCAATATAGGACAACGGATATACAAATACAGATTTAGCAGTCTGAAAATGAAGAATGCGAGGCATGAATAACATTGACGGAGTGCTTATGCAGCTCCATGGGTCTCTCTAAGAATCAGTGTGAGGCAATCAAGCAAGAAATGTAAATAGGCCTATTGAACTGATGGTGTGTGCCAAGCAAATTTACTGAAAGTAGAGGAGAGGACTACCACCTGAAGCGGCTGGAAAAATGTTTTTATCTTAAATGAAGTAAAGTTGTATAAATGAGTATGCTGTATGCTGTATCTTCAGACCTATATATATATATATATATATATATACGTATATAAAATGAGAGAAAAAAATACTCCAAGATGTGGATGAGCATTGTATCTTTATCAGATCTGTAGAAATGTAGCATTACATCACTTACTCACCAATATGGGTCCTCTGCAGTGAATGTGTGCCATCAGAATCTGGGCTGCGTTCTCAGAAACCACCTTAACGCTACGTCGTTCTTAAGTTGTACCTTAAGACGTACCTTATCTTTAGCGCCTGTTCTCCGAAAC
>JAUCNO010000460.1:4224430-4247876 GCA_032353835.1 Enteromius viviparus
TAAATCCCAAATATGACTCTGCCGCTTTCTTCCGACTTTTGCTGCCGACTGACTGTGGACACGTGACGTCACAGACTACATGGTGGCACACGGGTCACACAAACTAGTTTTTTTTGTTCGTTTTCATTGACTATAATAACCTTGAAACACAGCATGTCACTATCTGTGTATTCATAGCATGTCAGAGAAAACCCCTTTTGTGGCCCATGGCACTAGACATGATAAGTAATTATTGAAGAAATCACAGAACTGAATGAAACATTATCATTTCATATGAAGTAACGTTAAACAGTTTAATAATGCAGTTGCAAACAAGGTCATTTATATGACAACTAAAAAAAGACAAAAATAATAAAATGAATTCCGATACTTCAATATTCATCAGGATCCATTTTTAGGTGTAGTCAATGCGTCAGTCTTGTATGTTAAAAAGCTGAAAATACGTAAGAATTTGTACGTTAAGATGCTAAAAACAATGTCAGTATTGTACGTTTTAGTGCCTGTAAAAACATAAGTAAATGTACGTTTTACGTAAAATTTTACGTAAAATGCCTAGGAATTATCATGAAATCACGTTGGGTATTACTATGGTGCATTCAGTGTACCAGCACAATGTTTTGTTGAAACCGCTGACAGTCATGAGACCTTGTTTCTGACAGTAATTTCTATAAGCAATGATGCGAATGTTATTCATGAAACCGGCCTGACGCCGCAGACACTTCCTGAGCCGTGAAGCGTAGAAATAAGCCACATCATAAACTAACAATGCATGAAAATATCACCTCCAGCTGCACATTTGCACAATCGTGAAGGATTTTGACCGCTGTAGCAATGAAGTGTCAACAAGTGTGTCTCTGTATGTGAGAGAGAGACGTGTGTGAGACTCTGGGAGCTGAAGCCACCTGCCTGGCCCAGAGGCGATGCTGAGCAAAGGACTTGCGCTAATCAATCACGGTGAGCGCAGCTGGGCTTGGCAGGAGTCAAGATGACTGTGGATATTGGATCTGCTCCATATTGCCTGGGAATTTATGGAAATGGTGGACGAGGGAGCTGGCAGGTCACAGGTGTTTAGCGGGTCGAAAGGGGATGCTTGAGTTCTCAGCTTTTGATCTGCCATATACAGCATCTGAAAAAGAAAATTATTTCATTAGAGAAACTGACTGGCTTTACTCTTTGGGGCACAAAAGGAGAAGTTTGGTAAAAGTATAAAGTGGAAAAAAAAACAAAAAACATTAGGGTCATTTCACAAAGTGTGTATAATAGTAATAATAATATAGAAAAAATATATACTGTATGTATAATATATATATAAGAGTTACATAATAATAGTGTTAATTATATTGAAAAAAAAAGAAAAGAAAATAAGGTATTTGCTACCATTTTATCTGGGAGTTTTAACACTCACAATTGTGAGTTTACATATTTTCATTCATTTTTTTTTCACAGTATTGCATTAAAAAAAAGTTTTTTTCCTTAAAATTGTGAGACAAGTATTTACTTATTTAAAAACAATCCGAGTTCATTAACATTAAAATGAAGCTAAGAACAACCTACACAAATTTCTAGACCTACATTACTGAAAGCAAACCAATATTTGTTTAAAATCTGTTAAATATACATTTGTGTGAATAATAATATATTTTATATATTGGATTGGATTTTGAATTGGATTAATACTAAGTAGGCTAACTTTCATTTACACTGGGGCCTGGCCAAAAGTTTTACAATAAAAATGTGAAGGAAAAAAAAAGTTGAATGTAGACATAACTGGAGGAATGTTAAATTGTCATTAAAGGGGTCATATGATACGATTTCAAACACCACTCAAATGTTTACTCAAGGAAAGAAGACAGAGGTAGTGCTTGTTGTTAGTTCTTTTTCTATCATGAATGCAGACATGGTGTTATGTTTACGAGGCGTGATGCAACACCACGTGTAAAAAGACAACTAAGTCATAATAATCAGTAATTATGTCTCCAGTGGATCAGCAAATGTCTGCTTTGTAATGTGTTTTATTGTTTTGGTGTCATAGCGCCGAGACTAGGTGTGACGTTAAAGTAAGGGGGGGTAACATTTCCACCACATTCTTGTGGTATTTGAATCACAAAGTACTGGATTGCTGGCTGATCAGAGCACACCTCGCTCTTTAAGAACGATGAGATCTGTACAATCAACATGTTTCAGGAGGCGGGGCTTAGAAGAAACAAAAATGCACAGTATGTTGAAAATATTGTTTTCTTGAACATTAAACCACACAAACACATTACATTACACCAAATACACACTATAATATTCTTTTTAGCAACATATAAAAGAAAAAAAAGTTGTCTTTACATTTAAAACTAAATAATTTTTACTTTCACCCTGAGAGCAGAAGTCATTGCCATTGCATTGAAAGTCAGTCAAGTGAATCAAACGGCCGTTAGTCCTGTACTTCACTCAGAAGATGAATGAACTCTTTTGGTCAGTCAGCAGATTTCTGGATGAAATGCCACGTCAAAGCTTTGTCTGTTCAGCAGAACGAGGTCGCCACGAGGTAACACACCAATCGAACCGGGTCAGAAATTCACGCTTCAGTGAATCTCCCGCTCAAAAATGCTTTAACCGTTATTGTATTTTTAAAACACTCCTACCTATCGAGTCTCAAGTATTATAGAAAATCCCATTTCCGAGCTGGAACATGCGTGTAAGGTCTCACATACATTCTTTTAGTTTTAATCAAACCCGGGCGCTGTCGAATTGTCAGGTAAAGAAAGGCCACAGATAATGGGATTTCGGGAGATGGTTTGCATAAATATGCCACCACGTTTCAACATCGGCACGGATAAGAGGCGTTAATTGGAATGAGAACCAGGCCATTATCATAATATACCTTCCATCTACTCCCAACGGTTCCCGTGGGATCTGTTACGGGGGAGGTCGGTTGATTTTTCACCCGCTTGCTCGCTTCCAGGCCTGCCGTATTTACAGGTATGCCAGCTTCATGTTTTGTCGCTTGCTGCATTATAAAATCTGAGTAATCAAGATGTGGAGATGTGAGCGTGCCTGTCTGTTCTTGATAGATGTATGTGAACCTTCGGGAATGATTGTGCACGCGTGGATGCCGGAGATATAATAAACTGGACAAAATAAACAGCTCTGGGTTTTATTGAGGCGGGGGAAAAAAGACATTCACAGATTAAAAAATGCATACAGCTCAACAGAAAGAAATCAGCGTTTAGATGTCAGAGGAACAAGTCCCTGATTAGAGATTCAGCTCACAAACAGGTTTACGCATGATTACGCGCGAATCAGTGCTGGGATGCATCAGCGTTTCATAATACATGAGCATAGAAATACCTTCTAAAAGCCTATTTGATATCACTACAGTTGAATTTCAGTCGCATCTTTGTTCATTATTTTCTTAACAGCTTTGGTAACTGCTATCATTATACATTTCAGCAATTAACATACTAAAAAAAAGCTAAAAAAAAAATACTAGCTTTAAATTAATTTAATGTGTCATCTGTCAATGCTCAGAGTTGTCTGCAAATAAGCATGTATGTCAGTGGTGGCATACGGAACAAAATATTCACTGAATTCATGATTTTAAAAAATTAATTCCAAGTATAAAAATGCTTCGGCTGTTAGTAGAGTTATAAAAGCGCAGGCCTATTAAAATGTCCAGTAAAGAAAAAAATAGTGACCAGGCTCTCTTTAATCTTTTAAGTTGAAGTTTTATTAAAGTTTAATTTAAATAAACTCCAAGTACTGCCAGGCATGTCAATCCAGTTAATACTATTGTTCTGAGGATATGAGCTTGACTTGCACTCAAACATGGCTTTCTATCACATAAAAATAAACTCAGGATTGGCAGGCCTTGCTTCTGTTTGCCCATAGAGGGCATCTTTGGTGTGATTGATCTCTTTTTCATAAACAGTCTCCCTTTCTTTCTTTCTTTCTTTCATTTCTTTTTTTTTGTCTGGTTCGTGTTGATTTCCGAATCCTGACAGATGTCCAGCTCAGGAAATGAATGAAATAATTTATCTTGGTAGACAGCTGGACCAATCAAACATTGATTCCTCAGAATAAACCCATCGGAACCCAGAGAATGCTGAAAGGTAAAATAGAGAAAGAACAAAATGTCTGTCATAGAACATTTGAACAGGTCCTCTAGAAGTGACACCATTTTCAACAGAAAACAATACAATTGTCATATATAAATATCTATTGCAGAAATTGACTTATGCACTAAGTTAGAATTTGTCTCTCTCTCTCTCTGAGAGTTGATATCTCACAATTGTGAGGAGAAAGTCAGAAATGTGAAATACATACTTTTTTTTTTGTTGAAAAATAAAGTCACAGTTATATTTGTGAGCATTGCTAGATGTAAACTTAGAATTGGGGTTTATATGAAACAACAACAATAATAAAAAATAATAAAGGTAATTTTTCTTCAAATTCAATGTAGTTCAAATTTGGAGAATTTGTAAGAAAAAAGTTGCATTATTTTACATTTAATTTTAGTTTTTTTTTATTGTTATATGGAAACGGCATTCAGTAAGAACTAGCACTATTTCACAGATTCAGTGCTTTTTGTAGTAAGAGCTGCTTTGTCTCACTCAAAAACATTTAGTCTGTTTGCAGCACTGAGTATGATGACACAAACATGTGAAAAGATGGCTAAAATGTCCAAATTAACATTACAATAACCTCGGTAATCTCAGTCCAGCACTAAGTAATTGCTAGATTTATCTCTGCTTACTTCCTGTTAATTTCATAATTAGATTATATTACTGTGTGCTTATTAAATCTTATAACGCTATGCTTTCTGAAAGCTTTGATCATGACTGCTATAAAAATGAAACATCTCTGCTCTCCGTGGATGGAAACTGCCATCTCACCAGACTATAACTACCGGCTTGGGAGCAAGAACCTGCTAGATTCATACACTGGCTGCACTGAGCTACATATGGTGAAGTGCCGACAGCTCAACACATTGCCCTCACAATGTCTTTACAGTGTTTATCATTAAAACTAAACTATTCCTCCTCCATAGATGTTGCAAAAAGGTTGGCGGAACTGTGAAAAGATTCAGCAGTCTAGCTGCAAGAAGCCCACATTCAGATGCATTGTGGGGTTGATTGCGTCAATGACCAGTTTCTAGAAACCTAGCACACTGCCAGACAGTGCCTTACTGTTTTAAGTCAATGTGAATTGTTGTCTGCAACTAATTTGACTTCCAAAATGAGACGTATTTGGGGTAGACTGGGATAACTTGATGTTTATTGAGAATTAAGTGGAGCTAAACTAAATTTGAGAATGCTAAGACAATGGATGAATAGATGGTGGGCTGTTTAAGTTTTTATTTAACAATATTACCAATCGAAGAACATTTTAGGAACAATGTTTAACCATTAAAAAACATTATATTAGGTCCTTGTATTTTCAATATTCAATTAATTAGGTAGTGCTTACTGTAGCAGTTAGGGTTACTGTAGCTTCAGAGCCCTCCCACATCCCCAGCTCCACCTGTATACAGTAGATCTGGGCCGTATTTATCAAGCATCTAAGAATTACTCTCCAACACACTGCTAAGAATTGACCTTCAATTTAGTGTCATGCCGATAGAGATTGTGTTTCAACAATAGTCAGAGTTATAAAAGGCATCAGCCACAGGCGATAAGTTTGAAAATAGGAGTACATTTCATGAATTCTGAAGACTAAATGGGACTTTATGTTAGGCCCTGTATGTTATATTGTGCAACAGCAGTTTTTGTTAGATGCCTACAGTGGCGTGTTTGTGAATGTATTCGCAGTTCTGTGTCCATCAATACTCTGTGTCCTGTGTGATTTTCTATAAAATATATCAGTTTGAATCTGCAGAGTGTCTCTGACTTCTGGCAAGTTGTTGACCTGTCTACACTGTAAACGGGGGAAAACAATATTGGTGAAAGTTGTGTTGTATTCTACTGTATTATAAATATACCTGGTATTTGATTAGTTGAAAAGTGTCTACTGTAGAGTTAGCAATGACAGAAGCAAGAAAAACTGACAGGGCAATGGCAATCTGTCTTTTAAAGTAGCCTAACAGTTAGCTTGCCATTAGATGTGATTCAACTGCTTGAACTACTAAACCTTAATAACATTAGTCCCATGGTAACTTCATCATTTACATCTTAAGTGTCTCGGCAGACACTTAAAGTGACTTACATGAAGTGCACTAATCAGGTGAATGTCAATTACCATGATAGACTAGTGAGCGTACGTCACATGCTAAATTTGAGCCTGTTATTCATCTGAATGTTGGAGAAAATGTCGGCACACTTTAAGAAATCATTCATGTCAATAACAAATGATATGAAATGATTTACGCAGTAAAATTAAATAACTATGCACATTAGTAATAACATTTTTAAGTAGCTGCCAATTACAATGCGAGTTTGGAATTTGGTAGTTTTGCTTTCCTAAACTTGTTCAGAGATCCACTTACATACTTGTAATAAAATATGATGGAACATGGTTTGAATACTGTTAAATAAAATGTGAGAACAGGAAGGCAGTGCATAGCAGTGAAGAATTATCCCTCTGTTTCTCTGAGACCGTGAGGGATAAGACTTACATATTAAAAATGTCACACCACTGTAAATCGTGACTTTATTGTACCTGGCTACATGATTTGTATATGAGCATGCTTTCGTGATATATTTATTTTTTACTGATTCAGTGAGCTTTGCAAATACAGATAATACTTTGTTGTTTTATCAAACTTTTGAATCAAGTTTAAGCACACAACCATCAAGGATACACTTTATTGTAGTGTCCAGCTTTAAACATTTCAATAACTGTAGCCTAAGTAACTTTCAAACAATCTCTTATTATGGTATTTATATAGATTCGGGTTAGTAGAATATTTAGAATAGATTCAGGTTAGTAGAATATTTAGAATAAAGAGTTATTTGAAATGACTTATACTTGAATGTCAATTGTAGACTATTAATATATCAGTGAAAACTGGAATATGAAGGTGGGAACTCAAGGAAATTCCGTTTAAAAGACAAAAGAACCAGAAGTCAAAGAACCATGAAAGCACCAAGGTCATACTGTGTCTGACCAATTGGAGTTTGAAGCTCGCACATCTGTGACAGCACTTTACCAGGAATCATGTCCTTGCAAATCTAAACCTTTTTTTCAAAAGGCACTAAAAGAAGTAACTCAGTTCCACCATATGGGACTGTGCTACTCAGTTTCTAAAGATTAAACAGATTATAAACAATTCACACTTTTAGCAAAAATGCCATGCTTTAAATGTTACATTAACTCACAGAGTGATTGAAAGAGCAAGGAAATGTTGAATGTCGCTTACTACAAGAAAAAGTCAAAAAGTATGCATTTAAAGCAATTAAACAAGCTGACCTTGACAGATCCCACAACTAGCTTCTTTATGTTGAAGTTATAGTTGATGTAGTAGATGATTCACCAGGATTTGTTAACTCTGTTCTGCTAGCAACATCAAGTACAGGGGAAGAGGTATTTCATTTGAAGCTTGGCCATGGAGGCAAGAAATGCTTAAAGACGTGAAATCTGTGCAAGGCCCAAGCTGTCATAGCTGTGAATTAAATCAAGTCTTGACCAAAGGATCCACATCTGTTCCATGTGTAATAAAGCGGACAGTGAACATGTGCCATGCTTGTTACATTACGACGTCAGATGGTTGTCACGGGGAATGTTTTTAATTTCGTAAACAACACTCCGAGGTACAGATGTATTTTTAGCGTGTACAGGTGCCACTTTTGGCAGGTCTATTTGTAATCCTGCAGACAACATGAGCCTTGTGGGTTGATTAATTCTCATTTTCTCATTACAGGGGTCTCTCTTCTTTACATCTTTGTTGTATGTGATAGATTTACAGCTGAGAAGAAGAAACTTTTTTGTCATTGACGCTCAGTCAAGTAACGTTTCTGCTTCCTTAAATCAGGAGATTTTTATAAAGCTTGATTCTTCCATCAAAGACAGACAGACTCTTCCAGACTTCAAGTACTTTATACTAGAGGCTAACCCTTGGGAAACCCAGACGTCTTTGTCTTGATGTAAATTGAAATACATAAAGATCCTGTGTTCAGCAAGATGGAAGAGTTATGGAAGAGTTTTACTCCCACTGCAGTCAAGATAGCAGATCTTGAACTAGATGTCTGTGAGACTCTCTGAACTTGTTCCAGACACTTTCACTGAAATGCAAGGGTACCCTAACCCTAGCTTCAAATGGCACCTTCTACTCATTTGAAGGGGAAATAGGTATTCTTGGAGAAAGGCCACATCAAGATGACCTTCAAGGAAAATGGGTCCAACTAAAGATCAATGCTCACAACACAATAGATGTTTAATTTTGGCGAGTGACCTTTAACGATTCTGATGTGTTTCGACCTTCACAACAAAGAGCAACTAGACTGGACCCAGTGGTCAAGATGTCTTGTAGAAGTTGCAACTATACGTTCTGTGAGCAAAAGTAGTCATAGCAAATATGTTTTGTGATAGTATTGTGACTAAATACAGTTTCTTCAGTTGTGTCACTATTTATTTGCAAAAACTGTGTTATGATCTTGAAACACAATTGTAGTGTTTGTATCACACAGTCAGCACATTTTGAATGCCGTTTTCAATGTAGTAAACTTTTTCAATAGCGCATCTGATAAGCAAATACTCGTGTATCGGTTTTATCAGGTTTAGGTTAGGGTTTAGTGTAGGTGGTACCTTGTCATTTTTAAACGTGGTTGGGCATTAACCTTTTTAGTGTTCATTTCTGAACTGTCAGGATATGTAGAACAACCATTGTAATAACATGTTGCCAGAATCATCTGTTTTAATTAAAACTACACATGCTTTTAGGCATCACATGCATGAAGCAACACAATATATATATAAAAAAATATACGTATATATGTATATATACATACATACATACAATGGTAGTTCAAGGTGCTTTACATAAAATGAACTGAAATTAATAATAATAAAATAATCACAATAAAAGCAAATAATATATATTAAAAATATATATATTTATAAAATGGATTAAAATTAGGTGTCATACAAGAGCCGTAGGCGTGCGGATCCATGTGCAAAGGATTTATTCATAGTTGGCAGGTATATAAGGGCAAGGATTAAATCAGAGTCAAGGTACACAAGCAGATTAATCCAAGGCAGGCGGCAAAACAGAAAACAGTCCAGAGTCAAAAACACAGGAAAACAAACAAGGAATGAAAACGCTCAGAGAGCAACAGAGAGTCTGATATGCAACTGAATGAAAGGAGTGCCCTCTAGCTGAGCTTGATGGCACTTCCGGCTGGGATCGTGACACTAAGGCTGTCAGTAATTTTTTTTTTCTTTTTTAAAGGGTGCTGCGATTTATGCAACCCAGTCGCACGGCAGGTCATGACAATACCAATAAATTATCCTTTAATCTATTTTTTCGTGTCAGGGACACGATTTTTTTGTGATTTTCGTGACTCCAGCACGACTCCATGGATTCATTCATTCGTGCTGGACTCACGAAAGTCAGGTAAGAATCGTGTCCGTGCCACGAAAAAAAAAAACGTGCGACTGGGCTGGATTTATTAGAATAAAGGGAAGTTACCTAGTGAGCAGTTACCTTAAAGGCAGGGTAAGCGATTTCTGGAAGCCAGTGTTGATATTTAAAAACACCAAAACAAACACGTCCCTACCCCAAAAGGGTCTCGCCCCTGATAGCGCCACCCCTCACATATGTAGCCTACGCAACCCAGGCAACGAATAGTTCTGTGAAACAAAGCAGAACCAATGTTGTAATGTATCTACACAGCCGGGATGCAAGGAGTGTGACAATCTCTGACAGAAAACTGCCTCTGCTTTCTATTTATGACGTGCTTTTCGGCGTCTGGTGTAGACACTCACCTATAGAGAAAAAACAAATCAACCTTGGCGTCTGATCGTAGGCCTTTCGCTCCTTGAGTTCTCTCTAATGCTGGAAAGCTGATACGATATTTACGTGGGGTTTACTTCTTGCATTATTGTTTCGTAGACATTTTTCTTTTTTGTTTTTTATCTTTCTGAAATACCTAAGTCAATAATGAACGTAAATTATGACATATTTTTTTTATTTTTTAAATAAATTCCATTATACTAAAACTACCAGCAGATGGCGATAACTGTATTTATGTGTTGATTCGTTCAAACAGCTGATTGATTCAGCAATAAACGCAGAACCTCATTTTGCTGAGTTCAACTAATGGGTCAACATCTCTTTTGAACCTGGAACAACATTGTGATTAGCCAATCAGATTTGAAGAACCAGTTAATAGTTTTTGTGAAGTTTAAGCTTACAATCAGTGTTTGATGCTTGTACATTAGTATTAGTCATCTGTCATTAAATATGATTTTAGGAATTACTCAAGGGTAGGGTTAGGTTTTGGTGTAGAGATATGGTCAAAACTAACATTTTGGAGTAAAATGTTGTTCCAGGGTCAAAAAAATATGTTAACCCAGGAACACATCGAACTCAGCAAAATCAGGACGTGCTGAAGTAAACGGCTCTCTTTGAACCATTGGTTCACATGATTTGTTCAAAACACCGATTCATTCATAAGCAAAACTCTGCTGTGTTCCTCAGAGATGCGCAACCAGTCTGCAGTGGTATTGGTAATATTTTTATTGGCAAAACTGAACAAAAACTCACAATACAGTGTTTGTTATATAGCACAATAGTAATTTATATACTAATCTGTTGTATACAATCACATTTGCACATATGTTCCTTGTGAAGAAAACAGCATTTGTGAGATATCGCTCTTGATATTGCTTATCATACGATTTTTGCCACAATATCTACAATTTTAGGGCCTCGCTACATTTATGGAGTTGTTGCCCTGCATCATATTTGTCAAAAAGTCAACTGGATGAAATGTAAGATAGAGGTACAGGTCAGGGGACGAGACCAGTGCATTAACTGCATTACAAATTTTAATCACATTATTTTTTTCATAGCTAATTAACTGATTTAAACATTTAATACTTCAAAAACAGTGTTGCATTGCCACTATTGGTTAAATGCGCTTATGGATTAGTTAAAATGCAACTTGAACTGAAGCAAAGTTTAACTGGATGCATGTATGTTTGTCTGTTATTGTATAAAGTGGCTCTAATCACCAATTAAAGTAGCTTCAAAGTTAATCTTAAAGCTGGTATAGTTAGCACCTAAGGGCTGAGACAAATAGCTGCTGGGTTATATCAACAGACTTTGGTCTATAAATTCCTTTGAGGTGATCAATATTCCTTGTGATGTTTTCTCAGCAACACAAACACTAACACTTTTTCCAGTCGGTTATGTTGTTCTGCGGTTATATTGTCACTTTTGTCTGCACATTTGCATGTGCACTTTGCTGTCTTTGTCTTTTTTTCTGTATAGGACTAGGAGATAGAATAGATAGATAGTGTCTCTTAAATTATAATGTTCTAGTCAGTTTTTTTTGGTAATTTATGTTGTGATGTATATCAAATGTAGCACCTTGGTCCAGGAGGAATGTTGTTTCGTTTCATCTTGTACTAAACTGCATATGGTGGAAATGACAAAGCCTACTTGACTTGACTACTTGTCATGTAGTGCACTCTCTGCACAGATGGGCACTTCTATTGCAAGTTCAAAACTGTACCCATCAATGAGACATTTACAGTGAAAAGATACAATTTTCAATGTGATAACAACTGATTGTTTTCAGCATATCTTCTTTATTCCTCCTCTCTAGTCCTCAATTCGACTAGAATCCAGAACAGCTGGATCTGTAAAAGGACTTCAGGGAAGCCTTTAGTTATTGGCTTCGATATGGAATTTGAGATAAAAACTTGCTTAGACAAAGACATCAAATGTAAATTTAGATGTCTTGATGGTAGTTCAAAGAAGTCTGCATTGATTAATAGTCAGATTGAAAACATGGCTGGATTTTATTGTATGTGCTGGGGGTGATGTCAAGGTTTTATACTCTCGAACAGACGCTTTGTAGACCAGGCGGTGTCTCTTTGTATAGGGCTCTATGGACAAGCCAGATGGGTTATGCAGCACGCTGCTGCAGATACAGCCTTCCTGTTTATAGTAAAAATCCTCCATGGCATTGCTTGTAAAAGCACAAGGGGGAATTATTCAAACAGTTTCATCCTCAAAGGCTGATCACTGCTTGACTTATTATTCTACCAAATACATGAAAACATGTTGGAGGAAATTGTGCTTTAAAGCTGCTGAAAGCAGGTTTTTCAATATTGTGTATAAAATGTCTCTACTACCTGACAGATAACACAGAGTTAGCCGTCTTGAGAAATAACACTTGTGTCAGGGACAATCCTTGAGCCTGTAAACTGCAGAAAAGAATATGGGCGTGGTCTGCATGTGAACCAATCAGAACGCTTGGACATAATAACAATAGATAGGTGCTGCGTCCGAAATCGCTTACTTCCCTACTATATTGTACGCGAAAAACAGCATGCGAGGTGAGTAGTTTGTCCGAATTCATAGCATTCGAAATTCAGTAGGCGAGAAGTACCCGGATGACCTACTACTTCCGGCCGAATTCTGTAGTAAGCATACCATGGACACTTTCCTATACCATGAGGCTCCGGGAGAGGAGGCTTCATATTCAAAAAATGGCGGAAAGTTGAGACGCGGCTCATTTAAAGTGTAAGCACCTCAGGAAAAAAAAAACCTTTGTTTATTGTGATTAAATTGCACTTGTTTAACACAATCTAAATAAACGGATGACTTATTGAAAGTTTAAATTGTCTGGCTGTTGTGACGACGGATGACACGTGACAACATCAATATGGCGGATGCAGTACATCCGAATTCCATTCATACTACTCACATTCATACTATATAAAACATACTGTTTTAACGGTCGAGTAGTATGTTAAATTTTAAATGTAGTACCTAAGCAGTATGCGATTTCGGACACAGCATGGGACTACCCATTTCTTATTCGAACAATCAAGACTCCTAGGCACTTCTTTTATGTAAAAAAAAAGTTCAGTTAAAATATGTTCTATATAGTACGAATGTGTAGAAAATAATCTGGACACGTTATTGACAAATTCTCTCCCGTGGCCTCATGGAATAGTAATTTGTCTACTGAATGAACGTTTTCAAATCTCTCCAGAAATAGTAAGTCATCCTGCCACTTCATATATACAATTTTTTTCACATACCATATTTTGCCAGCTATGTACAGTAGTAGAGAGTGATGCGATTTTGCACGCAGCCAAAGTCTAGGTTTGCCCATGTAGCCCCTACCTAGTAGACAATAAAACCACATTTTCTACATTTGAATGGCATTTAAAAAAAAAAAAAACATTATTATTTATTTATTTTAACTATGCAGACTATGGATAGTTAAACTATGCACAATTAAGCTAATATATACACTTCAATTCAGACCTACAGTTTGGCCCTGCAGTAACAGATATGTTGTCACAGGAACTTTTTACCAATGATCCTGGGTTGAAAAAAAAAATAATAATAATCTCTCTTGTGCCTTAGAAATTCATATATTGGCCAATGGTGATTATAGATGTGAAAGACTATATATATATTTTTTAATGATTACTTTACTTTAAATTACATTAAATTCATTAAAATTGCACTTGCATTTTAATTTAGCTAATCACTCCCAGAGTGACCAAAATTTGGCTGGTTAGTTTTGGCATCATTAAACCATTATATTAAATGTTTTACCAGTGCCTAAGTGTTTAGAGACTTGGAACACATTAATTTTGCCATGTATATTACAACTCTTTGATTACAGCAGTTAATCCCACAGACTTTAATGAAACTAATTTTAGTTTGGTAAAAGCACATTTAACACTGCATGATTTCCCTCTGATTCATTCTATGTAAAGATAGCCCCTACCAAAATGTCCATATGAAAGCCAAAGACTATTAGATCCACGGTACACAGCGTCAAAATTTTCTTCCATTTTTTTAAAATTGGGCACATTTTCATGCAGTTAAATACTTAAATGCTCCATTACACCACAAGGATCTAAAATAATGATTTTTCTGTAGCAAAGCCCATCTTTTTAAATGGTTTGTCACAGGCACTGATAATTACAGAGGGTGCTATAGTGACTATTGTCACAATTGCATTTGCTAATGAGATAACAGCAGATGTTGGAAACAATGCAGAAAAACAGCTGTGCACCAACTGACCCAAAACTGGGGGCTGACATCACAAAAATAGACATGTCGAGCAATTACAAGAGTATAAATTATGCAGTAATGTCAGCTTGGTTCATTGCAGGAAAGCCAACATGATTTACTTGCAATTCTTAACAACTATTGTACTGAAATTGTTTATCGAATTCAAAAATGCTAAATGGCTGAGCATTAAGTAGTTAACATGGTGAGTTTTAGATTTTTTCCATTATTTTTTCTTAGTAACTGATTATGGTTACATTTATCTTTTAGCCTTTAATTTTTTTTTATATATATAATTAGAGAGTTATTTTTTAAAATTTGGTTGCAACTGTAGTGAGTCCATTGGCCTGAAAGCCAAAGACTATTAGATCTACAGGACATAACGTCAAATAATTTCTGGGAACCTGGGAACATTTTCATGCAGTTAAATACTTAAATGCTCCATTACACCACAAGGATCTAACAATTATGTTTCTGTAGCAAAGCCCATCTTTTTAAGTGTTTTGTTGTAGGCACAAAGCTTGTGTACAAGTTTGTTTAAAGACAAAATGAAATAACTGAGGAGAAAAAAAAAAAAATAACAGACTTATGGACTTGCAGTATTCCTGGAGAATTCCCCTGAAAACTCCACAAGTGGAAGATCAAATGAGCAGCAAAGTATTCCGACCTGGGAGATGGGAGTGTCGAGAAATTGTGCTTTGTCGGCGTCTGCCTTCTGTGCCAGATTCAGCCACAGATGTCGCTCCGTGGCTGGCTGGCCCCCTTCCAGGCCGAGGCACTGTGCTCGCATAAAAACACAGCGACAGTGCGCTCGACCTGAGGGACATACCCCCTTGCTGCGCCACCATTGAAAAGGGAGAAGGGAGAGGAGCCTGGGCGCAGGCATGACAAATATGGGGCAAAGGACACACTCTGCCCGGTTAAGTGGGGAGCGGTCTCCTCCGGGAGGACCACGGGACTGCGTGGTGGGGCAGAAGTCTGCCGGGCTTTTACACCGGATTTAACTTTCTGGACCATCACCGTGAGGTCCCCCAGGCACCAAGGCTCACTGGAAAGAGGTCACTAAAGAGGATCCCGGGGCCAACTGTGTGCCAGAGCAACCGTGCAGAGAGTCTCGGTCAGGGACAGCAAGTGGCAGTGGACTGGAACGGCATGAAGCACTGTGTCCCAACTTTCATACAACTGTAGCGAAGACAGTTGGGGAACTGGATGTCCGTCCCCCCTTACCGGGGTCAGGGCCTCGGTAAAGGGAGACAGTGAAAGCCCAAAGGAGAGGCCTTGTACTGGCATGCCCGACCCCCGAAGGCAGATCAAGAACGCCCTGTGTCAGGGAAATTGACATGAAAGTAAGCATCCTTCAGGTCGTTGGCTGCAAATAAATCCCGGTTTCAATGCAATACAGGATGCGTAACATCATGGCTGGTAAATCCAGGATTGGCCTTAACCCCTGCTATGTAAGGGTGTTGGCCCATGACGTCAGTCAATGACATAACAACATAGTGCCTGCAGGATGGCCACGCTCCCAGAGCGAGAGCTGACGACAGCCTACAGGCTTTGGACGGGAGATGAAGGCAATTTGTCCACTTCACTCTTGGCCACTTCACACCGAAAGTAGCGAGAAGTGAGGACCTCAAGCGTGTTTATGGAGGCAAACGGAGGCTACCACATCTTTAACAAGCTCCTCATGAACCTACGGAAGAAAGGCAGTGAGGCTGAGCGTGAGACCAATTGTCCCGCCTAGAAGGCTCAGGGGACAGTGGGAAATCCACCTCATGCCCGGTGCTTTCAGCAACCCAGAGGAACATGGCTACCAGGTTGCCGCCGGCTCAGTTTCCTCCCTGATGTCACGACAGACATCTCAACCTCCACCAGAGCACCAGGTGCTGGGGATCGCCGCGGGAAGAACCGGTGCTTATATTTAGTCCATGGGGTCAGTCAAGCCGCTAACCAATGCAGCCGAGGGAGCCATTAAGGCCCGATGAAATAAAAAGGGTAGTGGACAAAGCTAGCTTTCTAGCAAAAGAAAGCCGAGACCTAACAGCGATCGTGAGTCAAGGTGAGGAAACCACTGCACCCAGAATGCACGGCCAAAGAGATGCCCGGGAGGACATGCTTTTGTAACTGTGCAGCTGTTAGAAAATTGCTCTTTTAGACTGGGGCTGCCCAGGTGGAGATCGCGGCATGCGTGTATGCAACAAGGGCGATCTTCTCCGCTGGGTTTGCTGGACGATCTCCGGACAAAAATCTTCTTACAGCAACAGGCTAGGCATGTAAAAGCCACTGGACAATTCTCAATGGCGCTTTCTCCAAAGATCAGAGTTACTTGCCCTCTCAGGCGAAATCCCATGACGTAACATCATGGTGACTGACAGAAAGGGGAACTACAAATAAGCCATTTGTTGTTCAACATACAGTAGTGTAAACAATGTGGTGCTTTCAAAACATTGCTCTGTTCTCTCTGGTGGGCCTCTTAATCTGCCTGATGATAGCAACACTGGATCAACCAATGACTTAAGTTGGGGGGCGTAACTATGTGTTTAATTGATTAATGGTAGATAGGGGAGTGTTAAGGAAACTTGTTTGAAACACAGTGTTTATTTCGGCAGTTAACTTTATTGTTGTACATTCGACTTGGCCTCCGTGAATGAGCAGAGTAACTTTTTTTTACATTTTGAAGCATGTAAACCAGTTCATTTGGATTTTAATGTAGACTTTAACTTTTCATCTTAGTCTTTCACTTACTTTTAGTCCTGTTTCATGCTTTATGTTTGTTGGGCAGTTGTACACTATGTTATTTCCAATTGATTTGTTATTAGTTGCTTTTTGTAGAAGCTTTTTTTACCCACTTCGTCTTTCCAAAACCTCTGGGACACAATTTCACACTCTTCTAGCTATGCGAAAGGGGAAAAAACTCCCCAAGGCTCCTGAAGTTTGAACATTTTTCACCACAGATAGGAAGAGTCCACATTTAGTGACACAGTTTCGACCATAATGATGCTAGTTGCTTTGCGCGCCACTAACTTTGATGAGAGAATAACAAATAGCTTGGGGAAAAGGCGATTTCTTGGAAGTTTTTATTTTTATAGATTTTAAGTTGTTTATTTGAGTTTCTATGGTCTAACTTGAAGTACGTTTCAGTGAAATAAAAAAAAATAAAAAATAAAATAAAACAAGTATTGGGATTTGTAATGATTTTAGCATGCTTGTAAAAATAAACTGGTAAAATTGTAATGCACAGCTTTGAGTGGCTTAATACACATTATGGTCAATTAATAGCAGCAAATTTAAAAGTAACAAATTGTTAGTTTATTCTTAAAAAATGAATGCTTTTTAAAGAGAAGCTTTCGTGTTAACATGATGAATATTGCAATAAGAAATGCTTTGTCTTCGTACCAATAGAGACTTGGACAGATTAATACACTTCTTTGTTAGTCTTGATTAAATTTATTTTTAATTAAAATCTGCTTCACCTATTTTCTTTTTCTCTGCTTGTTACAATCTTATTGATTACGTCCAAAAATGTAATTTATCAGCTTTATCAGTTTCCTGTTTTTGGACACCTGTGCTTTGTTCTACTGTAATAAGGAATCCAAGTGCTTTGGTTTCTGTGAGACTTGTGGTCCAAGACCAAGTGGACAAGATGAGAGTGAAGTGAATCCTAAGAGGGTAACCAGACGATGGACGCCACTTGAAGAGAAAAGCAATTGCTGGTATGGCGATGCTTTTCATCTGACCTTTGCTCTTTTTAAATATGGACTTGAAGGGCCTTATATGTCTGATATTTGTCGGCTTTATCTCCTCTCCAAGAAAAAGCTCCAAAAGGAAAGTTGGGTCAGCATCAGTGATGGGAATAACGGCATTACTAACCGTGTTATTTTTTCTATTAACAAGTAAACAAACGGATTACTGTTTACAATGCTAATACTGACAATAAAATGCGGCATTACTATAATTTATTATAGGCTCAGTTTACCAACGCTTTGACTCACACAAATAAAGATACAGAGCTAGAGAATCTTACATAAAAGGGAGAACTGATGAACAACATGTAAAAAATATTCTTTGTTGTATTTTCCTGTAAAAAAAACAACAACAAAAGAAAACACAGCTCCTTTGGAATCCTTCAGATTTTAAGAACTGCCGGTTTCTCTGGTAGTGGGCGGGGCTAATGCACAAAAGACAATCTCATTGGCTCACCTATTATCTCCCTGTTTTTGTCCCTGTCCCTGTTTTGTTTTCATCAAATCAACTTGAGCGAATGTAGACAACGTGATTAATATTCATGAACCCAGCAGCTCATTAATCCTAGTGCATTTCATATTGTTATTAGTAGTAGAATTCATAGTATCACAATTATTTTTCATTTACGCATTTACGGTTATTCTATTATTATATGTTATTAATAAAGCTCTTTCATTTTATAGAGCTAAATTAGCAAAATATCATATTATACTGCTATAAAAATACTATGCTAATTCTATTCCCAAGGTATCCATAGAGAGACCTTTTTTCCAAACCTGCATAATATCTATGCAGCTGCATAACAATATAAATTTCCCGTAATGCATGATGTTTAACTAAACTAATTTCGGGAGGAGCATGTGCGATTGATAACCAGCTGCCGCCAATCTCCCTATCACCTAATTACCCTATCAGAGCTCGATCCAGCCCTTTATGAAGCCCTTTATATCTTCCTTTCCGTGGTATCTTCGTTTTTTCTTGCATCCCTCCGCCTCCACATTTCTCCACCTAAGTGGGAGCCGGGAGCTGGATTTCGCGTTCTGGCCAGAGGAGAACTGGAGCAGATTTGCTACTCCACTCTCCTCCCGGGGGGCATGCGGTGATCAGGCCGGGCTCTCGGGGGGTATATAATATTATATTATATTATTTTGAGAACATATGCTTATGGCAGTTTGCCAGTCACTTATTTTTATCTCTTCCAGGACAACAAGTGGATGATTTTGTTAATTAAAAATAAATTTACCCAGACAGGCTCTGCTACATTTCATGGCAATATAAACAAACATGGTTGTGTTGTGCTAATGACTGTTGTGTCTAGTGAAGGCTTCTTTTATTAACAGAAAAGATCTGGTTCCATCTAGTTCATGAACATCTGACATTTCATGCCTTTGTTCCCTTGCTGTTTGGATGAGAGTCACACTTAACATGAATGGTTTTTATCCTGAGAATCAGCAAGCCAGTGAAACTATTTTTAAGCATTTGAAACGGCCTCTTCAACTTCCATTAGCGACTTCCCTCATCGTCACCTCTGTCTTTTTCTAAAAACACACACAAGGAGGTGGAAAGGCTCTCCAGCAGATGCTTTGTTACATACATATCGCATTGCTGTTGAGCTAAGGAGACACCAAGGGTATTTAGAAAGTCATTGGTTTTCGTTGAGGCCTGAAATTAAATTGAGAAGCAAAAATGACAGAAGCTGATGGTGTGGTGAAAAAAAGGGCCCTAAATCTAAAGCATGGCATGCGTTCGGCTCAGTCTCTGGAGACACGAGGGTCCATCTGGAATCCAAAGCAACGTCTCTCTTATGCTTCCCAAAAAACTTTGAATGACTGAGCATATGACCTACATAAACACAACACCTTTCCATTCACTGCAAGAAATTATCACTGCATTGTACTGACTTAAAAAAAAAAATGTTACATAAAACAGGATTTTCCTGTTATTTATTTTATTATATAAGCATACTTGAACTAGAATTTGCTGCTAAGTAAGGCATAGTTGAATTAGGCAGTTACCTACAGAGGTTAGTACAGGTACGGTTTAAATTTATTTAGTGTTAAAAATTCCTTCCTTCGTTCTTTTTTTAAAATAAATGATAATTTAATGATGATTGCAATAATTATAGGCCTAAAGTTCACTGTGTAATAAAGCTGTTTGGAAAGACATTTTTAAAAACATTTTCATTGAGGACTAATCTTTATTATTCTCAGAGCGCAGTGATGCACTATGGAAATATTGAGGGAAAAATTTCAAATATTAATGAAAAAAAACTAGTAATAATAATAATAATAGTCACTATTAAGAAGAATGTAACATGCCTACATTAACTGAAAATTACAAGTTATATATAGATATAGATTTAAGTTATTTTTACATTAAATAATTAGTATTGTAACTATATAGTATTGTAATAAAAATAATAATTATTAAAACATTTGAGAAATTGAATTCTAATTATACAGTTTTACCAACAACAACAACAATAATAATAGTTCAGAACAAATTTAAAATGACTTTACTAAGTTTTGTTTCCAAATTTGTTCATTTTTAAGCCAAATAAAAATCCAAAATGTTTTTTTTTTTTTCTGTTGGTTTATTATTTAATTCCATGAAATTTAATTATTTTTAGTTCTGCAAAATATATTAAATTAATAAATGTTCAAATAAATAAATTTGAACTAAATAGTTAATTATTGTTAATTAATTGTTTCATTTAATTTAATTTTTATATTTAATTTTACTTCATCTTTACTCCGCAATGTGGAAGTCAGTGGAGTCCAATGTTGCTTGGTCCCCAATTTTTTTGAAAAATATAATCTTCTGTGCTCATAAAGTCACACAGATTTGAGGTGATTTTCGAGGTGATCTGTCCCTTTAATTTAGTAGCGCTGCTGTTTTTTACTCAGTTACTCCCCAACAGTTCTGCGTATTATGTCTTACTAATATATCACTTTAACCTGGTTATAGTGACACATCAAGAATGCTGAAACTGAACATTTCCTAATAGTGTTGAGGGGAGAGACCACCTCCCCACCTCTCTGATGGATGGCCAGTGCTGCTTCAGCACAACTCAGGAAGGAGGCCATCATTTGATGCTTGAACATCAGCCCTAAAGTTCAATCTCTGGATCCTACAGCAGTAATAAAGAGACAGAGGCTTTTCATTTGTTACAGAGCAGAATAGTCCTGCACTAAAACCAGTTAGTTACTAAATTTTAGTGTTTTTCATTTTTTTTTGTTTTTTTAAGTTCAAAAATGTTTTTATGAAAATGATTTTATATAAGTAAGAATTAATAAAAATAAGTGTAAGCATATCGTACGAAAATTAAAAAATTTCAATTCAAAGAATTTATTCATTCAAATTAGTCACCAAGGCATAAAATAGTTACAAACTCCCATACAATTGTGTTTAATTATTGTTTTATTATTATTTATCTATGGCATGTTCAATTTAGGTTCATTTTTGTTTTAGTTTATTTAATGTTAGTTAATGCAAATGCAATTAATTATTGTTAGTTTATGTTATTTCATTGTGCATTAGCTAAATGTTAACAGACACAACTAGTGATTTCAATAATGCTGAAATTAACATGAACTAAGATTAATAAATGCTGCAGAAGTACTGTTTATTCTCAATTCATGTTTGCGAATGTTATTAATTACTGTTACAGTAACTATTGATCCTTATGGTAAAGTAAATTAGCTACAAAAAAATGTTACGGTAAAATTTACAGTAAAAAACTGCACGTGTTTTCTGGAATTCGACTGTAAAAAATATGGTAGCAACAATTAGGTTTTATGATTTTAAGTAAAATTTACAGTTAAATACTGTAATTTCATTAATAGGTTGGTATATTAACATCATATCAGTTAAAGTACCGACATCTGTTCAGTATCTTTGAAATACACTGAAAAGCACCAAATACAGGTGATGATGAGAAAGTCACATGATGAACCGAAGCCCATCACAAACAGCTTTTAAATATGAACATATATAGAAGTTGCTCAATGTCATTCACGCAAACACTAAACACCATCATGGCGACTCATTAAACTAAAATATGCCATAATTTCAGTTTCATGCTAAAACCACTACTTTTAGAATTAGTTGCCTCATCTAAATTTGCAAATACAGTAAAGAAAAAAAACTGCTTATTTAAGGTAAACTAATTTATAACAGTATATAACGTTTTATTGCATCTGTCAAGAACCCAAAGCACATTCAGAAATCTGACGCTGTGCTTCAAACGGACTGTAACTTCTGTGGTTTTTCAGAAACAAATTAAGCCTCATTCTTGAAAGTGAACCATTTCAAGAGAACCACCATTGATCATAATGATTTAGTCTAAGATAAAACTAATTTGTGTCACTGACTTTCTCATATGCACAGAAAGTTTCGGAGCAGAAAGGAGGTTAATTTCAAGACTGTACGCAGTCAAATATGCACTGAGGGGAATTTAATGAGAGATGCTACGGTCACAAAAAAAGCCAATTAAACTCTCGCGGGGCCTTCGGGGAACTTCTAGTGCTTTTATTATTTTTTTAATTCACTTTTTGCTGTAATCTCAAGAACAGCTGGAGAAGTCTGTTCTCACATTAAATTATATTACTGAGACGTGACCATTCTGTCAAATATATACTCTGAACTTAAAGAGGTCGTATACATTCCACATTAGTAAATGTCTTACGAAACTTAGTAAAAAAACAAATCCATCAGCTGTTGGGACTCTCATTCTGATGGCACCCATTCACTGCAGAGCATCCATTGATGAATATTTGATGTAATGCTACATTTTTCCAAATCTGATGAAGAAACAAACTCATGTACATCTTGGAAGACCTGAACGCGAGTATTTTTGTGAAAATTTTAATTTATGGATGAACTATTCCTGTTCCTGGAATGGTTCACCCAAAAATGAAAATTACTCACCCCCACACATTACCAAGCTTTGGAGAGTGAGGATACATTTTTTAAGAAACTCTGACTATGTTCTTCTGAAAGTCATAGGATGCTTATGATGGCTTGGGGGAGATGATTGGCTAACACAACTGCATGCAAAATTACTCATCCAGTGTAGTTTGTACGGCTTCATCCTTCAATAAAAGATCAACAAATGTTCATCTTTTTTGTTAATTATTGTTATTATTATTACTTTTTTTTATATATATATATGTATATTATTCAATGTTTTTTCATGAATGACCCCCTTTAATGCTTCCTTGTAAGTGAGACTTTACAAGAAATGTGTCCTGCCGTTTAGAGCAGATAGGAGCAATAATCAATTTGTTAATTAAGCGCATGTCTTGGTTTAATCACACAGGCCTACCTTGAATTACCTTCAAGCACTTCTTAAAAAACTGTCATGTTCAGATGAAGACTGATGGAGGACAAAAGAAGGAAAAAAGAACGTTTCTAGAGAGAATACAGAGCGTATTTCTAGTGTGTGGCAACATGCTGAAATATTAGTCATCTCATTTTTCAAATGAAACTTTTCTACAAAACTATAGCATTCAA
>JAUCNO010000460.1:4253417-4269184 GCA_032353835.1 Enteromius viviparus
ATTTACAATATATTCCTTTCCCTACAATTACACTTGATCAGTTATCAGGATGGTTTCGCACTGTTCCTTCTAAACCATTTTTTTTACACCAGAACCTTATAATGTGGACTGAACCAAGGAACCCTCTTTCGTCTGCTTCCAATCCATCCTCCTGAAAGATCAAAGCCTGGTTCGACTGTACTTTCCAACCCAACAGGACAATCAACAATCTCTGTCTCTTATCGCAGCCTTTGTTCTATTTTGTATAGGCGCCTGTGATACTTTGCAGGATGTATCTGCCACCTCCGAAACCTGGAGTCTGAGAGAAAAAAAAGAGAGGGAATTGTAGGGTAAGACCACGGTGAAGATTAAAAGCTGAAGCAAACAGCTATTGAAGCGCAAGACGGACAAAGAAGACGCTTGGCAGAGGTTGAGGAAAAGCCAGTCTTTCATCAACAGCAATGATGAGACCAAATGACATTTCTAATGATTGTGCACTTCAAAGTCCTTCCTCTGAGAGCAGGGAGTATGACTGCAGAGGAAACTCAAGTAAAGTATATGTCAGACATCTCTATTTCAATTGATTTCTTTTATATAAAGGATTGTTGGATTTCACCAAAGGAATCCAAACTTTTTCAATAGATTATTTGATGTAGTAAACCTCGCCTTTTATCACGGCCACGTTATGCTTTTAATTAGTAATTAAGAGACGAGTAGAGCTTATTAGTGGTGTTTGCTAAGGCAAGCTACTGATTATTACACATACTTAAGGTTAAAGTTGGCATGAAGTAAAAAATGTAAATGCGTGTTAAAATGAAAAGTGCTGTCTCTTAACATATGCAGGATTTCTCTATTCATTTAGATGCATTTCTGACTTCTTTCTCCATTTTTTGCCTTCTGAGCTGCCCTCTGTACATCCTAGACAAGGTTGTGTCTGAAGATCCCAATAGATCAGCAGTTTTATTAAATACTCAGACCAGCCTGTCTGGCACCGACAACCAATCCACATTAAAGTCGCATGAAGTCACATTTTGACCCCATTCTTATTATCTGTTTGAACTTCTGCAGATCATCTTGACCATGTTGCCTCAACTTACTGCCATGTGATTGGCTGATTAAATACTTTTATTAACAAGCTTTTGAATGAGTGTACCTAATGAAAGTGTACAAATTCAGAATTGCAACCAAAATAATCCCAATTACCTATTCCATTATTATTCTTCTTATTATTGTTTTTTTATCATGTGGCGGCATTAAGCTTTCATAGAAAACAAATAAAAGGAAGTATACTTTCAGCTTAATAATTCGACAACAAGCCGGTTCACTAGAATTTTGGAAAAGAGCCATCAAGTCCATTTAGGAAACCCTGAGAGCAAAAAACAAGTGGAAACTTCATTATTATCATCTCGCAGACGTGTAGGATTTTTGTAGTTTGACAGTTAGCGTGGGAACTGTGTTGTCAAAAAAGTCAAATGCGATACCAGTCAATTTAGAAACACTGTCTCTCTAATTATTTCGAAGATCTCTGAAATTATTCAAGACTATTTAAATCCTTATTCCCTCGAGGCTTTTGCAGACATGATTTGTTTCTCAAGCTGTTTTTTTTTTTTTTTCTGCACGACTTAGTAGTGCCACACACTTTTAATCGTGGGTTTGGGATTTCAAAGCCTTTATGCTGTAATTACATGTTTGTTTTTGTCATTTCAAATAGGTCTTTAAGAGAAAATCAGTGGGACAGGTCAGATGACTGAGTTTTTATCCCTGAATAGATTGCTTGTGGAGAGGGAGGATACGTTTGAACAATGCAACGCCGTTTGTTGTATTGGAAAGTGTTGTAAAGCTCTATGGGATATTGTCTCCTGTGATGCCTGGGCTTTGAGCCAAGCTAAAAACTGGCAAAAACTTAGATGGCCATTCAGAAATATACATCTGCTCATTGTGCTCCAATTGAGAAAGTGAGAGAGAATTCATTTACTTGAGTTTCTTTTGCTTGGAACAACAATTGGCAATTGCAGTGCATCTGTTATGAAGTGATTTAGGTTTTTGTGAGTGGATTTCATAAAATAAAAAGCAAGAAAATTTTATGTGTATGGTGGTTATATGATCCTTTAGGGAAAATGCTCTTAAAACAAGAAGGCAGATGTTTTCTTACAATAATAACATTCTTTACAGGAAAGCTAAAGTATTTAACAGGTATGAATTACTATCTTTGACCCATTTTGGAAATGCAAGAACATGAATACAAACATTAAGCTTATTAAAGTGAGTTCAATTGTAATCAACCTATTGTAGTTGGATGCCGCAACCCAATAAAAAAAATGAATAAAAAAGCTAATAGTGACTTTTTATTTGACATTTTTGAGGTTTATCTCACTTTTCGGACTCGCTTTTTACAGTTCTGAGAATAAGTCAGGATTGCACTACAAGCATATGAATAAAGAACTACATAATATGCTAATTTAATCAGAATAATAAAAAATAAAACTCAATGTTAATCAAAATTACAATGTTCTCAATTGTGAATTAAATCTAAATTTATTTATTTTTTGTTCTCATAATTGCAAAATGCTAATTCATTCTTTGCCACTAGGTATCGCTTTTCACGCAGTAAAATAGCTGTTTCCCTGGTAACAGCCATAAACAAAACAGCACTGCGCACACAAATGCTGCTTTTATTATGAAATAGAAATGAAATCAACGAATCACTGCAGATTAGCGTCACGCAAATGAAAGGTTTGGAAAAATGAATTGTTGAGCCAATCATTTGGGGGTCATTGAGCAAATTAGGGTAAACATAAATGCATATTATTAAACAAAGAAAGCATTTTGTGCCCTTGCATGCATGTCAACCTGTCTTCGGGGATACCCAAAACAAAATTATGACTTTCATAACCCATACTGCCCTACAAAGGCAAAAGACCTAGAGTGTGGAACTGAGAAAAATTACTTTAAAGATTTTTTGTTGTCCAGCCAAATAAATTATAGCTAGGACACTGGAAATCTTGCAATTAAATGTTTTAATAATGCAATTTATCTACATAAAAAATCTTGAGCTTAAACTTGACTTTTGACCCTTATTTTTAAGTTACTGTCCTCTGCCTTTGAATTGTATGCTTAAAGTGAGACATCATCTCAAGGCAAAGAGCAGTAACTTCCACTTTTCCAATGGACTGTTTTTACCTGTATGAATACATTTAAGTCACTGTTTTAAGTGAGACATCGATTCATTTTTTAACAAAGCAAATTGCCGTCTTTATGAATGGCTAATTAAATCATTGACTCACGATTTGTTCAGAGCCACAGATTCATTCACAAAAATAGCCTAGCCTAAAGGACGTCTTTATTGATGTGAACGCCAGCAGACAAGAATAATGATTCTTGTGGATTAAACATCTCTGATATTCATTGCCATGGATTTTATTTGGTTACAAAGGTAGGATATGGATTTAACTGCGAAGCAACACAAGTGTAGTGTTTTGTTGTGCAACACTTTTGATTGTTAAAGAAAGTAGCTTACTTAACTTACATTGCTTAGAACAGCTGAACTACTGTGACACTACTGGAAAATGTAGTTAAGTTAGAGTTCCTACCTTTAGTTAGTTGTTCCCCAGGACCCTTGGGGACTGGCATTCACAATACACTTGCTGTGTTTATACTGTAGCTGGGCAATGCTTACTAAGAATCGATCTGGAGAACAGTAACGTCCAAAGGCTACGAAAGTTGCAGTGACTAAACCTAAAGGAGAGAGTCAGGGTCTTTTGCATCAGCACTCATGTGGATATTCCTCCTCTTCAGTTTGCCTCCACACCGCTGCCACACGACTCACACCTCGTCTTCCTTCCCAGCATCCCGTGGGCTTTCTTTCCTTCAGCTACTTTAATTGAGTGGGTGATATGTGTGACCAGCAGTCAACCAGCTAAAAATCCCCAGTGGGTTCTAGAACCATTACCACGTCTTGTTTTGACTTGGATTCACCACCTTCCAAAAAATCGTAACGCAAAATCTGCCTGTTTTCATTAATCCATCTTTTTGGTGTTTCTTTATATAACCTTGATTCATCCTGAGAGGAACGGTGGCCAAAACTAAAAAGTCATTGTGGTAAAAAAAAATGAGGCATGAAAATTTTTTGATTTTGAATACTAAATAAACAACAGTCAGAAGTAGGATATTGGAGAGTGGTTTGGGATGAAATTGGCTTTCAGTAAATATGGAATGAGTTTGGACCATATTTGCGTTTGGCACTGTGTCTGAAGAAGATATAGGACGATGCAGGGCTCTCGTGAGCATGAGCGTCTGTTTGACGTGATCGTCGCCAGATGAGCAGATGGCTCTATTGTCGGGAGATTATTCAGATGCCAGTTTTCCAAATACACAATGGTCGAGACCTCTAAAACTTAAATTGAATGATTGTAACAGTGGTCATTTTCAGTCCATGTTAAAAAGCAATGCATTTGCCTTAAAAGTCAAGATTAAATGGATTTATCGAAAGACGTGCATTCATGGATGAATTAAATAAGCAACAGGGCAACATTCGTTTAGAAAAATAGCATAACTTTAATTTCATGCTGCTCTTTTCACAAAACATACTTAACATACCAATAACCAGCATAGTGACCTGTTGAGTGAGCGTAATTTCACTAAGTAAAAGATATTCCTGGATCAACATTCGTGTTGATGGATAGATTTATTCCTGAAAACTCCTTTCTCCCCATCAGATCAGTGTAACTCCACTTTTACCCCACTAGTTGGTCATCATTGGGCCTTTTTCACATTTTTCCTAAATACCACTCTACTGGAACAAAATAGATCCAGCATTGTTGGGAACAAACAGACAAATGTCTAGTCTCTGATGTCAAAAACTGTGTTGCATCTGAAGCAATTTTGTTCCTGTAAGCTCACCTTTCTTGGCTTGTCAAAGCTTTTATCTCTAAATTACCTTCGATTTGTGCTGCTTCTTGCAGTCATTAGTTTTATTTCAGTCCTCCCCTGAGTGCCACAGCATGATGCAGCGTCGTTATAATGCACTTTCCTTTGCCACATTTAAATCAATGTCATGAAATCATTTTCGTTTTTAGGCATTCTAAACGACATCTTGAAACGTTCTGTTGGTCTCTAATGAAGTATAAAAAAAAAAATGAAGCTGTCAGTTTTTTTTATTTAGCGTTATTTTTAGCCATTTAAATCCTGTTTGTAATTTCGACTTCACACTGAAACTGTTTTCAGTTCCTTGAAACAGTACACAATACTACACAAAGCTGCCTTCAAGTCATGTTGGAATTATTGTTTTTATGAGACAATAATTATGTGGGAAACACTTTTAGCCTCAACTTTAATAATTGGGGGCATCTTAAAATTAATAATGCTTTAATGAAGATTATAAAAACTGGCCAGAAACATTAATCAATTGGCCATTTTATTACATAGAATGTTTCTACATAGTCGGTTGATACAAGTTTTACGAACGTGTAGGAACTATGCTAGCATATCCTTTTTGCTAGTTTTGTCAAGTGTCACAAACAACCTAACAATGCCTTATTATATTAAATAATGGTGTCTACTTTAATAAGTATGCTTATGAAATCAAGTAGTGTATTTTAAAACAGCAATTAGCATAATGAGACATGCTACAAAGCTCTCCGCTAGTTTCTATTTTCAAGGTTGTGTCCTTTCTTTTTAGCTAACTGTAAATTAGCTGCTAACATACTTGCTACATTTCTAGGCTAGCTGGCTAACTAACAACAGCATTTCTGAACATAGATTAACTATGTTAATTAAGTTAAACTGATTAGCCACCATGCTAACAACACACAGCTACCAGCTTTTTCAGCAAAGTGCCAAGATAGGAGCTGCTCATTAGCATTAGCAACAAAATTAGCATAGCCTATTGCAATTAACGTTCCAATCAAAATAACATCTTACTTACAGCACTTGTTGTTAACAAAATATGTTGCTAACCAAAACTCGTCACGAATTATGTTGGGCCCAGGAAGGATATAATGAAGATGACGTATTGTTCCGCTGCCTTAATTCTGAAACAACTCACAAGCAGATGTTCATTACTCTTATTTCTCAGAATATCTCTGCTCAGCAGGATGGGTGAATTATTAATCATATTTAATTAAGTCAGAGTCATTTTAATATGGCCTGCTGAAAGCACTTTAAGATTTAATTAAGTGCTGTATTAGCTTAGAGGAGGCATATTGTCCTTCTCCGATGCTCAGATGTTGATTCGAAGAAGGATAAGCCAGAGGATTTAGATAATTAGTCATATTTGTCATGTTCATATTCAACTCTGCGTCTCACTCATTTTTATTGCTAATTACAGGGTAAAAAGGGGGAAAATATGTAACCTCTGTACAATTCTGTGCCACGATAAACATAATTTATCATCTTTTTCAGATATTAAACATGATTGTTGTATTATTAATCTATCTTATGTTCTTACTGTGAAAATTCAGAATATCAGAAGTATGTCTATCTATTTGTCTGATCGATCTATCAATCAATCAATCAATCAATCAATCAACTTGTCTATTGTCTTTCTATCTGTCTGAGTATGTCTATCTGAGCTAGTCTATCAATCAATCAATCAATCAATCAATCAATCAATCTCTCTGTCTATATTTATCTAGTCTATCTGCCTATCAATCTTTATGTCTTATTTCATTCATCAATGTATCATTCCTTCTATTCACTTCTCCCTTAAACACTGCTTTGCAACATCTTTTTTTCCCTTTACACTTTCCTGTCAGTCATTCCATCTACAGTGATCTTTTACTTCTCCACCTCAGACATTTTGAAAATGCAAACAGATTTTGTCTCTGTGATGCATCATCTGAAGCCCAGGGGACTCTGGCCTCAGACAGCCTTTCATTACATTTTAGGTAACGAACATTATGGAAGCATTATATATTCAGTTCACTTCCAAACCATACGAGTCACAGCATTCCACTCTGATGTATATGTGCTGTACCCAGAGAGGAGAGTGAATGGCAGCATGGTGCCGATGCTGGAATGTCTATAATTTATACCGAACAGCCCTCTGGCCTCCAGGTCTCACATATAGTGTTTGTTTGATTTAAGTGCCGTCTATGGTGCATGAACACATCCAGTTATGAGAGCCGAGCCCTGCAAACAACACCCTGTTAGAGCAGCGGTTGCCATGGCAACGCAGTGTAGACCATGAGGTCTCGGTGGATAAAAAGCCTCTGAGTTCTGAAACAAAAAAAATTGCTAAACACAAAAGCATGCCCTTTACCTCGGCAAGGTGTCTGTGTGAGCGAGTGTGTGGGAGAGAGACAGATTTCCAGGTAACGCATTCTAAAAGACATACGGATGAAGGGGCAACAGCATATCCCACAATTCCCTTTCTCTGAGTTAAGTGATTACTGCTAACCTATTGAGCTGTCAAGGTTAATGAACTAGGAGAGTCCGGTTTACAGAGATGTGAGCACTGCTGTACATTCAATAAAGCACTTTTACTGCATGTACATACTCATTTACAGCTCGTAAGTTCAGGCACCCTTTGCAAAAGCAGTAAAAGATAAAAAAAATAGAGAGAGATAAAACCTTAGAAATAAGAATAGTAGTCATAGTAGTTCCTCAGTTGTTCAGAAATACAAAGCTGGATCTCCACATCATATACAATAGTCCTGGGGGGGATAAACTTAAATGTGCATTGGAAAAAAAAAATATTTTTGTCAAAAAACTGCAAGAAAGAAAGAAAGAAAGAAGGAAAACAGAATATATATATATGTATATATATATTGCAATATACATAATACAATCTATATCAGTTAAGAAAATTAGAAATGTACTTATAGTTATGTCTAAAGTGGTTTATCAAAAGAAAATGAAGTAGATATAGATAAATAGATGATACACCGATTGATAGATAAAACAAATCGTTGTAGAAACTTCTCACGTCCACAGAATCAGCATTTGTATATTTGCGTCTCCATTCTTATCCTCTGGTACTTGTCACACATTTTTGATCATCTGCAGAGCAGAGCAGCTGAGAGACATGCTGACAAGCTTCTAAGAGATGACGCAACTACTGTATAGCGCACTGCGATTGTTTAATGCTGAGCAGACAGCGTTGCTTTGGGTGATATCTGTAAAACATAAAATGCTGGAGTCTTGCTTTCATTGCCATCCCAGTACGTCTGCTGTCAAGGATCAAGTCACTATAACTAAAGCATAAAGCAGAACAAGATACTCCACACCCTATGACAGCATTCCTGATCGCAATGGAGAAACAGAATATGCTCGCAATCTCAGACTTTCTTTTCTTTTCTTAGAACTCTTGATTGCGCGGTCAGTGAAGATGGTCTTCAAAACGGTCACGACACCAGTTCCCTGGCTCCCCGTGGTGATAGAGACTCTGATCAATGATATCATCAACTGATGGAGAGCTTGATAGCGAGAACAAAAGCCCCGTCACGGGAATAATTGATTGAAGGTGTTTCGGTCTCCACTGTGAGGCAATTAACGAACAAGCTCACACATTAAAAAGGAGTATAATGTTTGCTCACAGTACACATTCGTATTGAATGCAAGCTCATGGCGTCACGGTGAAGGTAAATTTGTGATTGCCATGGGCTTTACTTTGTTTTGAAATGTGGTGGGCACAGTTGGGGGTGTGGGATTTGGTTGAGTGGTTAATATAATATCTCGGAAAGGCTTAGTTTGTGAATTCTAATCAGATTAGCACAAATAATTAGAGATACTTTTTCATCGTTTTGATAAGTCAAAAGTCCATGGAAGGGGTTAACAAATTTGTTGATGGTCATGGCAACCAAATTTGCTAATCTTTTTTGGAGGGACCCTATTCAGAAAATAAAAAGCTAGCTATATTTGTATATAAAGACCCATTCATACTCTTCCATTTATATAAATAAATAAAGCATATTTGAACAATAATATCAAGTTAAGTTAATGTTTTACAAATATATATATATATATATATATATATATATATATATAAAACATTAACCATGTAATGGCTTTTGTTGTTTTTGTGTCATAGCGTCAGGACACAGCATCACATTGTGTTAAGGGGCATAACATTTCCGCCACATACTTGAGGTATTTGGCCAATCACAGTGCACTGGATAGCTGACCAATCAGAGTACACCTCGTTTTTTTAGAACGATGAGCTTTGTACAAATCAACCCGTTTTAGGAGGTGGGGCTTAGAGGAGAAACAATAATGTACAGCATGTGCAAAATAATATGTTTTTTAACCTTAAAACACAAACACATTGCATTTTACCAAATACATAAAATAATGTTCTTTTTCGCAACATCATATGACCACTTTATGTTTTTTCTCAACAATTAAAAGAAAGAAAGAAACATGCACACTCTTTTCGATCTGGTGAAAACCTAAATCATAAATCTTTGGGTTTTGACATCAGAAAGGAGTCAAATACTGCATCTTTGACATAATGTGTGATTGCAACTTCATAACCTTCACTAAGCTTCAGTAAAAGTTTTCTGTTCTACAGTATGCATGCAGTCTCTCCAATTCAAAGGCTCTGTCACCAGAGCCAATTACACCTCCAGAGTACCAGCTTCTAAAAGAACTAGATTTTGACACTTGCCAAAGAAAGTATGAGTGCTGCTTGGCTACATAGACCTGGCTGTTATGATGCTGGGCATTGTAGGCAACTGCCAGGGGCATTGCTACAGTATGTGGTTTCTCGGCTGGACTGGACTGTTGTTGTATTTTTTTCTCCTCTTTTGAAAGGCTTTAGAAGACTTGGAATATAGTATATGCAGAGGTTAAATCAGAAAGGTCTTTTGTGCCATTGCACGGAAAGGAACTTTGTAAAGATGTGTCAAAACGTCTCAGTTGAGAAAATAAGGGCACACAGGATTGAAATAATATTGAATTAGTATGGTTTTTCTGAAGTTGGCCTTTAGAAGCACAACCCTAAACTCAAACTGACAGGGACAGCTAGTGTATAACAATGAACGGATGGTTTTTTGCTTGAGCACAGAATGCCTAACTGAGTCCTTGACATTTTAAGTTATTTCTACATGAAGAACGTCAGTGGTATTTTGAGGGTCCATAACTAAGAACTGTACAAGAAAACTGTTGAACCAATGTTGGTAAATTTAAGCAACACTGACCTTTTCTAAAGCGGAAAGCTTCTGAAGTGAAAAGCTGCTACTCTCCCAGGTACACTGTAATGAGGGTCATGGTGGGAGAAGTCGCTTTTCCATAAAGCTCTAGTCTTTGTCACTGAAGTTGTTTAAAGAACTCCATTGATTCGAGTAAGCACTTTCTTCAAGCTTTGTTTTGTTTTATGAATACGAAATAAATGTATTCTCAATTCCGAAGACCTAAAACCAAAAGTTAAACAAAGAGGCGTTTAGTTTAAGGGTTTCAAATTATTAAGCAACAAGTATTTGAATATTTTGCGGTTGTCAGATGCAACCTTTTTGCTAGCACACCTTTGTAAACATGAGGGAATGTTAACTTTCACTCCTTACTACAATATAAATCCACGAGTTCTTCATGAAGGTGCAACATGTAACCTCCATAGGCTGGCTGATTTTAAAACCATGGGAGACCACAGACATAAGGACAGTTATACAAGTGATTATTAACATCTGGTAGAAGACTTGCTTGTTCTCATTGGCCATTACGTCAAAGGCTTTAGGCTCTAACCCTAATCAAACACGAACAAGGTAATCTATAACCTTGTTCGATATGCATTGGAGCTGTACAGACCAATCGGCATATGACATACGAGAGCAATTGAAGGGCAGACAACTCATGCTGTCCAATTGCTGTTGTGTAACTTTTATGTCATATCATTAGCGCTCATTAGAGACTGCAAGACTGGAATGTTTCAAACAGCGTCGAAAATAATAAATGCGGAGTGGTGGGGGTCTTCAGGACAGGTTTAGGAAGCACTGGTGTAGACAAGGAACTGCCAACCCTGTTCCTTTAAAAATATATAGAAATTTTTACTTCTCTCAGCTTGAAATTCATTTACTCTCTCAGTAGGACTACAATCAAGCAAAGGTTAACAAGCTGTACGTTAAACCAAAGAAACCACAGAAATCAAAAGTGATAAAAAAAGCGGAGATACATTTAAGCTGCAAGAAACTTTCTTTTTCAAAGATTGGTCTGGATAATTTCAAGCTGCATGCCAGTGTTTTTTGTTGAGTAAAACATTGCTGACAACGAAAATATATGAAATAATAGTAGTCTGTAAAAAAATGTCATGGTGCCTCAAGTTGCACACTGCATGGGAAGTACCATGGCTTGTTGTATTAACAGGTAAGATGTGTTCTGTACTTTTTCAGGTTGAAGTTGATGGGGTCGAGCTTTAGCTACATTCTCTAGTAATGCTAAAAGGTGATGAACCATTAAATGGGTCATCGGATGCCCAAGTTAATATAATTTTTTAAGGGTGTTAATGAAAGTCTATAACAACATTCCTTTTACCTTTTCAAAAACGGCTCTGTTCACAGCAGGCCCTTTCTGTGCGTGACACTTTAAATGCTAATGAGCTCAGCTCACTCCGCCCATCTCTTCTTTGTGGTGATTAGTGATGGGATTTATGGCTCTTTGACGGGATCCGGATCTTTGCGATCCGTTCGTTTCGAACGAACGGATCGCAAAGATCTGGCTCTTTTAAAATATTTCGTCAGTTTAAAAAAGCCAGCTTGGGTTCAGCCAGCAACATTTCAGTTTATCCTGAAATAATCACTGGGAGGAATGATGAGGTGAGATTTGTATTCAAATAATTAAAATTACAAAAAAATAAATAAATCTTATCAAAAAGTGTTTGTATTACTTATACAATTAGTCGACTATATTTTTAATACAAATCTAAATGGACATATTTCAAATAATGTTTTTTGTTAAGATGGCCAGTCCATTTGAGAAAACCAAAAATATTTTGTATACAACATAAAGATGTAGTTTTGCGGTGCGATTACGAAATGACGTCATCATGCAAAATAATATGATAATAAGAACCTATTTATTATTTGTTCTTTAAACATCTTTGGAGCTTCTGTTTTTGATGCCTGTTTTTCTGTAATAATGTTGTTTACATGTTCTTAAATAAAATAAATAAATGAATAAATTAAATTAAAAAATAACCTATTTATTGTGCATCTGGATGTAATGTTTTAATGTAATATAATACAGCGCCTCAGAGAGTAGAGACATGACAGGATTATGCTTGTCAGATACTACGTGATGACATCACTGATATGCAAATTAGAGCGTGACATTATCTGGCAACATTTGGAAATAGTTGGCAGCACTGATGCTGTTAGGCAGTAGAACTCTCCTAATAACTGTTCTGTCTCGCGGAGGAGCTATTTTTTGTGCTTCTGTGTGAAACACGAATAGGAAAAAAAGAACGACAGAAAGAACGGCTCCCCCCTCAGCCGCGACTCGGCTCCCATCATTCAAAAGAATCGGTTCGTTGGCGAACGTCACAACTCTAGTGGTGATGAGCGGTACAGACCAGTGCTTCTCAACTCCAGTCCTCGGTAACCACTGCTCTGCACATTTTGCCTTTCTTATTTAGCACCTTATTCAGATCATCGGCTCACTAGAAGAAAGGTCCATGAACTGAACTGCTATATGAAACCTGAGTGAATAAATATATTTAAATATTCTGTATTGTAAAAATATTATCCAGCCAATAAATATTTGACAAACCCAGTTAGCACTATTGTGTTGTGGTGATTTTTTTCAGGAATTATATCACTTTTATATCACAATATATATATATATATAAAAAAAAAAAACTATATTAATATAAAAATGTTCACTGCTTAATAAGAGACAGCTGTAAGTAAATTATTAATAGCTTAAATTCTCTTGAAAATGTAAATGTAGGCTATTTCTTTCTAAATGTAACTGCTTGATTGAACATTTAGACCAGCACAGCTTAGCAACACTGGCTCAGCCAATAGTGTAAGTTGGAGGGTGTGGCTTTCTGTTTCTCCAACCAATAACAGAAGGGGAGGTGTTCAATTTTTACAAATCCATTATGCCCGGTGATGCTAGTAGTGCGGAAATTGCATTCGATCTTACTTTGATTTGACATAATGAGATTAGTAATTAATTCATTTGGTTTGCTGTTTTTATGAGATAAAACGGTTCTTTATGAAGTACTGGGCAGTTTTATTCATTATCTGGTCACACACAAATGCATTTAAATGTCCCTTTATTATAAATGTAAGCATATCAGCGTTCTTTTTGAAAGCGGTAACTTTATATGGCATAAGACACAGGAGATTTTTAACAAAACAGACGGAATCTACTATAATATTACCATGTGCATTGATAGCATGACATTTTTCACCTGTGAAGCACAATGCCTTTTAAACTAGGCCATTCACGTCAAGCTGATAAAACGTTCATGAAAAGAACTTTTAATGGAGGCTAAAATGTCTTTTCCTCTCTGTAGATAAACCACATTGGAATAAAAGCATTTTAATATTTATTATCTGCAGTTGGCTGGATCAAACTGACAAAGCCGTATTGCTCTCTCCAAAACCTTAAAACTGGGAAGAGATGCTGTTTACCCATGAATCATACAGGATTTTAGAGTTGCTAGGTACACTGTTGAGTCAGACCTAAAAAAAAAAAAAAAAAACCTGGATGCTTTGGTCACCTGGCAGCCTATGTGGACAGTGTTGGTCTGTCGTCCTGCAACCCACCCACAATAGCACGCTTAGCAACCGATGACCCTTAAATATGCTTGCCGTAGGAGGGAAATGACAACACGCATCACGAAGGCTACTTCAGCTAATGACACACTGAGATGCTGAGCAGTGATTTGTAATCAATCTCAGATCTCCACAAGCTGAGGTTTTCACTCCCACAATAACCCAAGAGAGGTAGAAACGAAGGGAATTTAAAGTAGCCGTAGCTCCTAAGTCAGTATTGTTTGCAGAAAAACGTCTTATTGTTCGCCATTGTTAACAAAGGGATTGTTTTGTGTTAACAATACAAGGCTTAGCTGGTATCAGAATTCCTATGTGACTTGGATCCGGGAGGGATTACAGATTTCTCAAACGGTGATCTGAGGGAGCTCACATCATTCAGAGTGTTCTTTTATTTTTTAGAAAGCTGCTGTGTTTGGTCGGCAGGTGCTAAATTGGTATTTAACTGCATTTTTGGATCTGCAGCCCTGCATTTTTCAACTTTGTGAAATGAATCTGGACTTTTTCCCCCATATGCACTAAGAGTAGATTAGGAAAATTGATTGGGACATCATGTGATGTCAATTGTTTATGCAGTTGCTTTCTGGCATCGATTTCTGTTTTTTGCTTGGGGTGTAAACAAATTTTAAAGCCATTTTCAAGGGAATGGTGTAATTCATCCCTACTTCAAAACGGGATCCTTTTAAGATAATCTCTGGTGTTTTATAAATGCTTGAGGTGATTCCTTCCAAGTTCACATGTTCTCCCGTCTTGCCTCTAATGCTTTATTTGGTATTCCGAGTGTGTGTGCAAGAGCACAGAAGCCGCTCTGTGGAGGTGACAATTCGTGCATTTCTCAGTTAATTGCTATTTACTCACCCCAGGCTAGCTGGAGTAAACCGCAAACTCCCGACACTTTGCTTCGTTTTCTTGCCTGCCCTTATGCCGTTGTCACAAATTGATTTGTGTTTTGAAATTACCGCACTCTAAAATTCAATTATGACATGTTTATCTTCACTTGGGGTATGATGCTATAATCAATTTGTATCGTGAAACTCGTCAAATGGATGTGGCCAATTGTATTGTTGTTTGACAGGCAACGCAGTCAGTCTTGGTGCAATATAATTAAGATTTAACAAGAAATGATTCATTTAATCTAAAATCGATTCATCTTTTGGATGCCATCATGAGATTTCAAAAGACTTCAGATACTTTGATTTCATGTTAAAACGCCAGTGCTTATAAGCTTGATTTGGTGTTAAAATGGCATTTTAAGGCTTAGCGTGAACCACCGAGTCTTCAATAATCCATTTTTTTTTTATACCACAGTCAATTCTGCTTATGTTTAGCCTTCGGCCATGCAGGGTTTCTACTTCTGAACTAATCAAGAAGTTGATGTTAGTCTAACAATATTGTACTGCCCTTTACCTATTTAACTTAAAATGCTAATATTGCCATACCTCATCCTTACATTACAAATCTATATCTCTTCCTTTCTTTGGTGGAAAGCAATGCCCTGGATTTCCATAATGGGACTGTTGTCATTTTTAATTTGCAATTTTGTTGCATTTAAATATAATGTGTCAAAACATGTCATGTTTGACCTCTTTATGTGCCGGTGACATCAAACCTAGGTTGACATGTTTTGACACACTATATTTGAATTTTAATGAGATCTGAGTGTGGACCATTTTCAGTACATATCAAACATTTTGGTCATCTTGGATTCATGGACATTTTATTATTATTTTTGTTACTATGAGCCATTTAATTTAATTTAACTTAACAAACTTATTTAAGTTATTTTAGGTCATAATATTTAGTATTCTTATACATATAAACACATACACACATTTGGTTTGAGAGTGAAATGTCAACCTGAATTAAGAAAATGATGCAGTTACTGACTAATTATAATGTACACAAACAACTCACCCCTTTATACATCACTGCTTTGAGTCACATCAAAATAAAACTTGAAATGGCCTGAAAACGTAACGACTGCGTCAGGTTTTAGTGAGCATTCTACGGAAGCGTATTGCATTCACTTGAGGAAAAAATATCTGCTCTGTTTTTCTGAATTAACGACTTAATTATCTC
>JAUCNO010000460.1:4270594-4283081 GCA_032353835.1 Enteromius viviparus
AAAAAATATCTGCTCTGTTTTTCTGAATTAACGACTTAATTATCTCAGAATTACGAGATAAATTTTCATGAAAAAAACATTTCCTCTGTTTTTCTGAATTAATGACTTAATTTTTCATTAAATTCTATTTTTGCTCTGTTTTTCTGAATGAATGACTTAATAAGTCATTCATTCAGAAAAACAGAGCAAAAAAATTTTTTTTCATGAAAATGTATCTCGTAATTCTGAGATAATTAAGTCGCTAATTCAGAAAAACAGAGCAGATATTTTTTCCTCAAGTGAATGCAATACGCTTCCGTAGCATTCAGCTTGATGTAATGAAAGATTTATCTTCATGTCTGTTACAGTGTAATGATGACTAAGAAGACTATTAAAAAGAACAGCTGAACATCAGACCGCAATTAAACAAATATATTGGTAACGCTTTATAATAAGCTACCATTTGTTAAAATTAGCTTATGCATTAATTAAAATGAACAAAGAATGAACATTTATTACAATGTTTATTAATCTCTGTTAACTTTAGCTATGTAGTTTAATAAACACATAGCTAGTTTGTCAATCACTAGTTCACAGTGCATAATATATTATTAACAAATAAAACTATTGATCAAACTCCCTTCAAGGCAGTCACGACAAAACGTGAATATTTCTTGAATATTTCAAGAGAACTTATGAGAAGAACTTAAGAATCCGGCCTCAGAACAAGTCCCTGGCAGCCCAGAACAGTTGCACAGCAGCCACACAGAAACACATTAGAAACTGCACAACAATGCACTACTTAAAACATAAAATCAACCACAAAGCAATGCCGTAGCATCCACACAATAATACATAACACTCAGAACAGAATGATTTGGCAACTGCATGGCAAGACCTGTTGGACCATATTCTGTTGGAGTCCCCCTAAATGCAGGACTAATTGCATCTAAGGTCAGAAAACATTGTAATTTTCTCAGAATATGCATTTAATATTAGAATCATTTTGCTATGATTTTAAAATGGTTCATTTGAATCAATTAGGATCTTCAGGTCTGGAACCTCTCCCTTTTATAAGCCCACTCTGTTCTGATTGGTCAGTTGGCCAAGTCTTCATTGCATAAATGAGCATTGCTCATTTGCAGTGTCAAATCCATTTTAACCACTGATTCTTCACATAATCATCCTCAATATTTACAAAACACACTTGCGTCGTCCTCTACATGATGTATACACTGACTAGCGGAAGTGTGGCCATATCAGACTTGGTATGTCGCTGACATTATGCAAATATGTTACCTATGACGTATACCGGCAACAGGCAGAAGATTCGAAAATGTAAGGACTAGTTAAGGCAATTCTGAGTTGACTCTTTCTTTTGAGACACAATATATTTCGTTATCATGCGAGTTTTATTAACAATTAAGAAAGGACAGCTACAATATTTATCTACGATATTTTTCGAAAACCTCTTTAAAATGTTTGTGTTTTACTAACCACTCTAAACCCCATCCTATAAATGACTAAAAACATCTTGGCAGCTTCTATAGCAACTGTCTGGGACACCCATAGCAAGGAGGTAACACATATCTTTCGTCAGAAAATGTAGTTAAAATTTGAATGTATAATTTTCAGGGACATCTGATGTTAAATAGTATGAAGCTAAACTGTAAGCCTTAAAGCAGAATTTCTTTGCTGCCTAAGAAAGGGAGAGAAAGAGAGAAACAACTTGAGTTATCAAGCTTGATGTGCACCCGGCGTACGAGCCTAAAGACATTACCAAGTGATATTTGTGCTAATCAGAGGCTGTACATTCTAGCAGAGACAGCACTGCCGGCCCCGTCTGGGTGAAAAGACAAAGCAAAGCCGTTATCGGAAACAGTGTGAGGGAACATTACTCAGAGAGAGTCGTCGTGGGCTTTTGAGACCAGCACCATCTGCTCCAGTGTCACCGCCGTAGGAAGGATAGGATGAGTCAACTCGCGGCGCAGGCGGGGACACCGTTCCTCCTGTAAGAGCCCGCCGAAATGACAGGAGACGCGGGAAAGTGGAGACGCATCACTATCGCTATGCACTCGTGGCCGGGATATAATGAGGGTGTGCGTTTCTTCTCCATATGTGAAAGTGACAGGGGTGTTACAGTGAACCGTAACGTAGGAGTTAGCATGAGACCGCCATTAATAATTGTTATGGTAGATACATGTAAAGATGTTGCATTATTCAGTAGTTTGAAATAATATGTGGGAAAACACCCCTGCTTATTTTTTATAGCGCGCACTCGATAAATTAATGGCTTTGTCGTGACAATGACTGTAGATGCAAATTTATGGGCGGTACGAAAGAAAAATAGCAGGCTATAGCCAAGTGAAGACAGAGGAGGTGGATATCAACTTATTTATACTTGTTCATTAAAGCTGAAAAGATGCATACTGGAGTACATCTCTGAGATATGTTATCAATTATAAATGTAATATACTTATTAGTATTACTTAGCGTAAAAATAAGGTATGGTTGTACTTGAACTATTGGTTGCAGTACACGCATGCCAGAAAATGAAAGAATTCAAAGAAAGCATGCTCACTAATGGATCCACTGCCTGGAATATGTGCTGTCAAAATAGCTGATAAAAACATCACAATAATGCAACTATAAAACCCCAGTCCAAAAGTTAAAAGCTTTGAGTTTGTAGAAGGTAAAACCATAACTAAGCTGTTTTAACCGTAAACAATTACCTCGCATTATAGGTCAATATATATGTGGTTATTATGATGTTTTTATCAGTTGCTGGCACTCTCATTCTAACGACACCCATTCATCGCAGAGGATCTATTAAATTTCTCAAACTCTGTTATGATGAAAATACATCTTCAGGTTTCATTATGGCCTCTTTCGACATTAGCCAGTAGTAACCTACTCAAAATACACCAGCAATAACCTTTGCAAGTTTTGCAAGTTTTGCAAGCACTACTCACATTTCCTGCAGAAAGTAATATTTTATTGTCAAAGGTGGTTCTGCTTCAGCCACAGTTCAGCATCTTATGAACCTGAGCTGCGATGTCAAAAGGAGATGTCAAATATTCCCTAATTTGACGATTCTATCAACTCCAAAAGCTCAACTCGTTTGACACACATGCATGTACCTGTCTGGCATCAGCATTGCCAAGTGCCCACAAGCCTTTTCTCCAAAAGTGTGGGTGGAAGCAAACTCAGCTGGCATTGGTGCGTGACTTTCTGTGATTGCTCATGGAAACAAGCCAGCACTGTGCCACTATAAATAACGTACATCACGATTCAAGACATTAGCTATGCGCTCATGGAGTTCTTATTTGCTTTAACACAAGTATATTTTACCATTTGGTGGAAAAAAAAAATAAAGAACATTTCTTGCAACTAGAGACCGAAAGGCTAAACGAAGCAGCCTGGCCCTTTGAGGGTGTCTTCCATACTTTGATACAGTGCCCGGTAATTAGTTTAATTGATTTCCTATGCTTCGTAGTTAAATTCCACCTCTGTTAGAGAAAATGAGTGAGAGTGAAGATGGTGCATCTGTCTTGTCTTGTTCCTCTTTGATATGAATTGGTTTTCATCATCCTTGTTAATTATAAACCGACTCTTTCAGAGCTTAATTTATGGCTCGTTCTCATTTGAAAATGACCTGATAACGACCCGGTTTTGAGTATATCTCTAAAAGGCTATTCAGAAGTCAGGGGAACGTTTTCTAATATGCAGACAAAACTAAATAATTAGAGTCGTAATGCATGTTTAGTAACCACTTTGACTTTATGGTGTTTATACTGTGGATATTTTCAAACTACTAAGTATTGGAGCAATTGCCTGTTAAATTATTGAGAATTTAATGCAAACCCAAGGTCGCAGTGTGGTCATGACATGAAGCATAGAGTGTAGATTAACTGTTTAATAATTCAAAGGGCTTGGGCTCATTGCTCAAAATATTTAATTTATTATTATTATTATTATTATTATAACATTATTACTTTCCAACAACAGTAAGCAGTGGCACTATTTTAATCAACAGAGCTGTTATACAAGTTATTTTTTGTAATATTATTATTATTATTATTATTTATTTATTTTTTAAATAGCGTCTTTTTATATAATTAATGCTGCTTATAAACATTTTATATTATTATTTTGCAGTTTACTAATTATTTACATGAAATCTGTGTTGATTTACAGTGACTGGTGGGAGCAATTTTGCAAACCAAGCTTTAAGTGAACTTTTCGAGAAGCGTTTGCATATTTCTGCTCGAATAAAATTACAGTAGACATCCTCTTAATGTCTGCCGTGATTTCTTGTACCACTTACTCGTCTATTGTTACTCCAGGTTTTCTCATTTCCTGCCCTCTCTCTCTTGATTGAGGTATAAATAAATTCCTCCTGTGAGTGATGGGACCCTTTACGCTGCTGTAGTCCTGCAGCTAATGGAACAATGTGTCTTTGTTGGTGCTGAGTGCTGGATGTTACTGTAGACAACACGGCCTTTCCGGCTGAAATAAAGGGAACAGTGTACGTCAGAAGAAAAATGCTGTGGTGGTTCATCTCAGGGTTGTCTGTCATTAGAGGTGAACATGGAGTGCTGAAGCACATTTTCTCTGTTGCTTTTATCTAGAAAGTTTAAACTTTTCTGAGAACTAAAAATATTGAGATCTCTGAGCACTTTGGATTTTCCTCAGGGTCTCTTTACAGTTCTCTCCGCATTAAATTAGATTTTACGTTTATATACTGTATTCATATGCTTTCGGTGTGAGACATCTTCACAGCTAGTTCTTAAGAGAAATCTATGCATCAGTTAGCTGCTCTTTGGAAGCCGTCAAATGAACAGCTGAAAAGAGCTTTGAATGCTGAACACACATAGATAAATCAATGCCAGTCCTTCTAATAGCTTCCTCGTGGAAAGCAGCATTGTGATGCGGGAGAATACATGTTTTTTTGGGTCTTTACCTGACATATATACGTGAGTTAAAGCCTGATGTGAGCAGATTCAAAGTGGTTTTAAACCAGGAGGTTACAAGGAATTTCAACGAAAATTTGCAAGCAAAATTTTAGCGAAAATTCCAAAAAGAACTATTTCTTCAAGAAAGGCCTTTGTCTGTTGTCAGTAGGGGTGGGAGATAATATCGCACTCATGATGAGGCAAAAACATAAGTCTATGCGCATAGCACAGTACTGTGATCAGCAGTAAATCTTCTTCTGAAGGCCAGAGGGCGCTCTAGCGCGAAAACTCCAAAGACACCCAGCAAAAGAAACCCAGGAAATGCTTGAAGCGTAGCTGAATGAACAGAAGATTTAACCTGTTGAACGGTATGGTCCCACATATGGGATTTTTCTTTCTGTGCCCCTGGGAGTACGGTGTCACATATGGGATTTAGAATGACGTCACATAACTGCCAAATTCAAACTGAGCTTTCACATGTTTGCTGGCGCTGAGCCAGAGAGAGAAGTGCGCTGTGCTTGTCATATTATCACAACTATACAGTGTTCTTAACCACATAATGCATATTTTATGTTTCAGATATTTAAATGCACATACTGTACTGTATGTACTAGTAAAACAATACATTTAGAGCTTGTAGAAATACAAACGAACAAAGATGCCAACAATAACAATTCATTGAAATTACGGCGCACATCTCATGTTACAAATCACGACCAATACCATTTATAAAGGTGTTCAATTGGCAAAACACACTCATTTACACATGTTTGTGAATCAGAATATCATATTGTTCATGACATGGTAAGCAAGTTTGTGAATATTTTTAATTAAAATGGTAAAATGAAATTAAAGCGATTAATCCGTCATGCAGCGTTATTGGGGTTGCGGTGTACCATGTGACAAGCATGACACATCGCCATGGGAATTATTATTCATTATTTTCGTAACTGCAGCATGAACGTAAAACTACGATTCGATTGGATGCATCTTTTCATGCTGGATTCACGAAAGTCGAGTAAGAATAGTGCCAGTACCACGAAAAAAAAACGTGCGACTGGGCTGAATATTACACATGATATAATTTCTGCTAATAATCCCTCATAAATCCCTTTTTAGTGTATTAAAAAGGGTTAAATAAGAGAGTTCTTAGATCTCATCCCAGTAAGATGAAGCAGCTGCTCGGACACAATTCCGGTGGCCTTCTCTCAATCTGGGTCATTTACAAGTGCACAATACTATATATTTTATTTCGACTTTAATCTTGTAGTTTCGTCTTTGTTCTCATAATATTACCACTTTATTCTCTTAGTTTCAAGTTTAATCTCATAGTTATATATATATATATATATTTTTTATTTTTTTTTTTATTTTTTATTTTTTTATTTTTTTTTTTGGCACAAAAACGCAGTTGGTATTTATCACCTTATGGGTGTCCCCACAAAGATAGGAATACCAGTACATTTTGACCTTGTTGGGACAAACTTTTAAATCACACAGAATTAAGTTTTTTTTTGAAAATCAAAAAATGCACAGTTTCCTGTATGGGGTAGGTTTAGGTATAGGGCAATATAACATACAGTTTGCAAAGTATAAACACCATTACGTCTATGAAATGTGTCCATAAAACGTGTGTGTGTGTAGAGCTGTATGCACTGTCTTTTGCACACCAAATAGAAACAGAAAATTGTGCTAAGCACACTTTATGTTAAATAAACAATGATATTTAAGCAGATTTTAATATCCTAATATAAGCCTGTTGCAGCCTCTGTTCTTTCATCTAGTGAGGTCAGCTATTGACGAGCTTCCATCTGCACAGGGGTTAATACTCATTTATGAGAGGGAACAGGCATATGAGGGTTGGCTCAGGAAATCAATGAGCTAGCATGATTGCCATCACCACGGTGGGCTGAGGGCATCGAGTGAAGATGTCTGCCCTGCTGGGAAGATGTTATGGTCTGTCCAGTTCATCAGCCGCACTAGGTGAAGCCGACAATTCCCCCGAAAATGAGAAATTGCAATCTTAACATACAGGTTGCTACTCAAACTCAAGAGAGAAAGAAAAAAAGTACCCCAGCAGACACTGTGATAAAGATGAAACCTGAAATTATCACTTTCAAAAAGAGGAAAGGAATATTTCAAAAACCTTTGCTATTAAAGTCAAACATAAAACACTCTTCGCAGGCCATATTACCTCATTTAACGTGTCTTTTATCAACAAGAAATAAAAACAAGTAGAGCACAGTATTAATTTATCAGAAAATTACAAGATTCATTTCATTTGTGTTTTCACTTAGCCTTTAGCTTAGCTAGTTAGCGTAGCATAGTGCTAAATGGCTAAAACACTCTTCTGATGACCTACAACAACATAAACGTCAAGGTTACAAAGGTAACCCACATTCCCTGTGGGAGGGAACGGAGAAGTTACATATGGGAACTCACATGAGAGACCAATCGCCTGTGAGCTTTTAAGAAAAGGTCAATGAACATTGGCGTGCACTGATTGCATCCAGGTGCACCTTATTGCTAAGTGAGTATAAGACAGCACAGATACAGTGCACCCTCAGGTTGCTGAGAAACTGAGTCCGACGTCAGCACGACCCGTGGTCGTGGCAAGAAGGTGTAACGTCTCCATTCCCTCCTTCAGGGAACGCGGGTTACCTTTGTTATAGACGTTCTCCTTCAGTTGAGACACTCCGACTTTACTTATGGGAACAGACCCGTGGAAAACGGAGCCCTTCGCCAGTAGTACCGCAACATCTGTACTCATGACAGCGGCATTCCTGTTTAAGCGAATAGTGGTGTAGTGGACGACTCTGTACCTGGGCAGGCAGCTGGCAAACTGAATCGTATAGTCAATATCCGTGCCGTCCGTATCAACCATCGCGAGGGGCTGGGTAGCTGTCACCAGGCTCCCAGCCGGGTCAGTAGGGAAATCAAGAGAACATTGAGGGGACAGCCTAGGTGGGAACAGGGTGGGAGACTGATCCCAGAATGAAGAACGTCCTGGAGAAAAGTCAGTCTGCTCTGGGCAGTGCTTAACTGCTCCCGTGAGAGTGGACAAGAGCTTACATGCTTTGGAAGAGAGACGTGGTTGGCCCCACCAGGCGGTAGTGCTGCACGGACATAGATGCACCGCTACAGTGCTCTCGACCTGAGGGGCCGCCACGTACACACTTTTTGCACCGCCATCGAGGGTGGTGTGGGGTGCGGATCCAGTCGCAGGCGTGACAAGTACGGGGCTCTGCACAAACGGGTCAGCTCCTCATGCACCTCCGTGAAGAAAGGAACTAGGGGTCGAGAGCGCTGGATCCCAGAAACCAGTCATCCAGCCTTGAATGATCGGACGGGGGCACACGGGGTACTTCTAATCCGATCCTTTCGACAGCTTGGAGGAGCATAGCTGACAGTTTAGCATTCATCACAAATGGGACAGTGACCGTGGTGGGGCGCTGTCCCGGCATGAGTTCCGCCTCACCAGCCGACTCTCCCTCTGATGCTGTGGAAGACATCTTCTCCTCTCAGGGTGCCCTGAAAGAGACGCTTGGCCTGGCATGCGGGAAAGCAATCTCTTCCGGAAGCACCATGGGACTACATGGTGGGACAGAAGTTCGTGGGGCTTTTACACCCGACGGAACATTCTGGACTGTCACCGTAAGGTCCGATTGGCAATTCGTCTCTCATACGAGTTCCCATATGTAACATCAGAGTGACTCGACTGAAGGGGAACATAAGTTATGTCTTTGCTCACTTATGAATAGTTTTTTTTGCCAATGCTGAATGTGTTTCCAGTTTAAAGAAATAACTGCAAAAAAAAGTAACCCTTTTCCCAGTCTTAGTTTATATATCATAATTTTGACTTTTTTCATGCAATTTAGACACTATTCACAAATGTAAATCAATATCATGATGCATAAACCCACGATTTTGACTTTCTCACAATTCTGCATTTATATCTACCAGTTTCCCTGTCAATTGTTTGTCATATAGTTCTGCTTTCCTTAATTTCATATAATTGCAATTCTGAGGAAAAGGCCAGAATTTTAAGAAGTCAACTTTAACATTTTTATTTTGTTTTTATAATTCTGTATCTATATCTGTAAGTTTTAGATGATGTTGACTAAAAGGACTTTGTTTCAGATGTGAAGCAACTTTATTCAATTCTAATGAAAGGAGATTTTTTTCTGTGTGTGGAATAACGTTTTGGAATTATGCCACTAGGATGATTGGAAAAGCTTCAGCGCTGCGAAATTTGTTGCCACAATACAAGAATTCAGTAAATATTCATGAATATACGTTTTGGAGATGCAAGGTTATAAGTCAATCAAATAAACCGTTACCACCCACTGATGGATTTAGTTAAAATAACATGTCTTGAGGATAAAAATATGTACTCGTAAACATGACAATAGCTCAAGGAAATGTTTGAATGTTTCAATGTAATTAGCACACCTGTTTACATTTCCTAGGTCGTTAAAGACAGCATAACACACATTCTGGCCTTGACTACACAGATATCGCCAAACACTGTTTCCATAGAAACCAGGAAAGTGGGTTTTAATAATAAAAGCAAAATTTATGAATTGATTTACTTTGTATTTTCACATAGCTTGAGTTACAATGATACTGGAGTAGATATACAATTAAAAACTAGTGGTCTAAATTGTACGTACATTTAGGAAAACTAGATCATTTTTGGTATGATCTTGGTAAATGTCTGTAAATTAGCAGGGTTTTAATACTATATAGACTCAGTTAGTGATGGTTTATAGTACCAGTATTAAACAGTACAGTACCTCACATCATCAAACCATCATAAATCTCAGTTACACTGTAGTCTCACACCCTTGGTGTTTCATGAAAGGTCTTGTTATATTTGAAGCCCTAAGATCTGAAATAACACCACAGCAAAAGCCATTGATTGGTTTCCGTGATACTTTGGCTCAGCTCAGAAAGCCGCTTTTCCCTTCCAGCAGATGTTTCACTCACTTTTAATTTTACAACATATGTCAAGACTTGTAGCATATGTCCTGTTCAAACTGACAGTGAATTTATTGCTGCAGGTCACCAGGTGCAGTGACTAGTAGGTGTCCTTACAGCTGGATGCTCTAATGTTGGTGTGCTGTGTAACTGACTACAGCTTTTGAAAATGTTTCAGCAAAAATAAATGTATTACTAAGAGATCTAGGATAGAAATATCTTTGCTGAAGCCACCGATTGAAGAGTTATTCTCTTATTTTATATATACAGTGCCCTCCACTAATATTGATACCATTGGTAAATCTGAGCAAAGGTGGCTGTGAAAATAAATCTGCATTGTTAATCCTTTTGAACTTTTATTCAAAAAATGAACAAAATTCTTAAATATCATTGAAGTAGAATAATTGAAATAGGGAGAAAATCTCATTGTGAAATAAATGTTTTTCTCCAATACTTGTTGGCCATAATTATTGGCACCCCCTAGATTTTTTTTATGATCTAAATATCTCTGAAGTATATTCCCATTCATATTCATAATTATGAACATGAAAATATCCATCCCTGGCTTCTTGTTTCAACAAAATATATAAAGGAGGGGAAACAAAGCCCAAAATCCCTTTATCATCAACACAATGAGAAAAGAAAAACAATATATTTATGATACACATCAAAGATAGTTGACCTTCACAACTTAGTGAAGTGGCTTTAAGAAAAGAGCTAGAGTAGGGAAATAATTAAGAATTTCAAATCAACATATAATATTAGGAAACTGCCTGGAAGATGACATGTGTCTATACAGTATCATCCTCAAGAGCGACAGCTGGAGAATTGCAGAAAATAGTTGAGTCTCAGGGTCAGAAAACCTTAAAAAAATAGTCAAACAGTGCCTACATCAGCACACATTGTTTGGGAGGGTTTAAGAAAAATTGTTATTGTTTTACTTTATTGATAGATTACAATTTTGTGACTTTTTTGAATGAAAGATCAAAAGGATAAACAATGCATATACATTTTCACAGCCAACTTTCCTTAGATTTACCAAGGGTGCCAATATGAGTGTAGGACAAAGTATATATGTATATACAAATAAATATATGCAGTGCACACACAAATACAAACACTTACAACTTTGAATCTGATAAATCACAATTAACCGTTTGACAGCACTATTCACTATACAATAAGTAATGAAAATACTTCTTAGAGAGAGTAATTAGTATAATAATCTAACTGGCCTGTGCAATATGTAATAAGCTAGAAAATTATTGACTTGTTTTAGTGTTCATTGAAATGTGCTTATTTGGTTAATCAGCTGTTACACAAAGGTGGACTAAACGGTTCTCATTGCTCCTGCTGTTAAACGTTTCCTAACTTTCAGTATCTAGATACGGCTAAATCATGATGCTAACCGCCGCTATCAACTTACTGAAACTTAATTAGTTGTAGCTGCCATTGTAAACGGGGCTTAATAATACATTTGAAAGGACATTTTGTGCAATTCCTCTCCAGTGCAAAGATATTGACTGCAGCTCTGCTACCGATCTCATTGTTTGCTTGTTCTTATCAATAGTTGACATTAGTGTTTAGCGGTATCACCTTGTTTTTTCTTTAGGGAACCAAGACTGAATCCATGCTCCCTTTCTTTCTTCAGTTAATCAGAGAGGGTAGGCGCAGTTCAAGCTGAACCACCGTTAAAGGTCAACCTCAGCCTTGGGACTTAGACACAAGCAGTTCGGATAGGGATACAGTTGATTTTGCTGTTTTAATCTGCCGCAGATCAAATGCCACAACATTTGTTAAACTAATAGCTCACAGAAAGATGAAACACTGCAATGGTATCATCAGGGTTTTGTTTAAAAAGTATCTAATCAGTGTTGGGCATTCACAGTGGTACACACCACAGAGTGGTGGCTTATTTGTTATGTTTGGTGGACTTGACATTACAAATACACACCACATTTTGGTGAATTGGTGGCTAATTTGTAAGACTTTGTATGTAAGTAAGACTTTTTTACTGTAAAGATTTTTCAAGTAAGTTTTCTATCAAAATTACACATTTTTGTAGGCTAGCCTATAGCGTAGCTAAACACAATATAGAGCAGCTACTAAGAGGTCACTTCAAACTAAGCAGCTTTATTTTTTGTAGACACCGCAAATTTGCATGTTTAAAGATTAAAAACTCAAATACGACGCAAATACGAATATACGACTATGCAGTGAAATTTTTTACAGAATTCCACATTATGCAGATTCCTATTGAGATTTATTTTTTTTCCTATTGCATTTAGCCCGCATATCATTGGATATAGTGTCACATTGATTGCATTTTTTTTTACTTTATTCTTTTATGTATTTATTTATTTTAGCCATTTTTGGGGGCTTGACAGTATCTGTACCAACACAGTCATTGCAATTCATAACCCTTTCACATTTTGAAGCATTGGTGGCTAATTCATACCAATGGACACAAAAATGTGGCTAATTGTATAATTTAATTAGTAAATTTTTAAAGATTTGCTGACATTCATTTGCTGCAGATGTTTTTTTTTTTTTTTATATATATATATATATAT
>JAUCNO010000460.1:4289593-4302981 GCA_032353835.1 Enteromius viviparus
TTGCTCTTTAATTAAGCAAAAATATGTTTTATCCGATTACTCGATTAATCGATGGAATTTTCAGTAGAATACTCAAACACTAAAATATTCGATAGCTGCAGCCCTAAAGATAACCCTGATAGCTTTGTTAGCATCTTGAAACACACTAACGCTGATAATAAACATGTTTTTGCATAGCTCGTCAGTGAACAACGGCATTGTGTAGTATATACGGCTCAATGTAAAATCACGCACGGCACAAAACTTGGTTGAACAAAAATAAACAATATTTTGTTGCTTAAGCTTCAGTCATTAGTCAATGGGATACTAAAAATCCATATAAAACACTTTTCTCACTGTTCTCAGGTCAAATATTTATATGCAATTAAAATGCGATTAATTTTGATTAATTAATTACAAAGCCTCTAATTAATTAGATTTTTTTTTTAATCGAGTCCCAGCCCTACTTAAAATCAATGAATCGCATATTAAAATGATCTGTAAAGAATCATGCGACACTGCTAGAGTAATGATCCTGAAATAGCTTATATTACATGAGAAATCAGGTATTTAAAATTTCAAAAATATATTTTACAATATTATTGTGAAAATGCTCTATTTTTGATCAAATAAATGCAGCCTTGGCGGGCAGAAGAGACTTCTAAAAAAGTTAATGACTCTTTTGAATATCTGTGTTCAAAAAAATGTACGTGTGAAGTTATAGATAGATAGATCGGTGACAGGGGGTTTCACAATGCATGACTTTATAACAGGAAGAATCGCCTACAACTTTGTCTCACACGTGAGAAGTGACATGGAAACAACTCAAGATCATGTGTGTGTTCTCACGTGAGACTGGGATTATTATTAAAAATAATAGCAGGCAAAATAAGCATGTCATACAAATTGCATGTGCGCTCATTTGCCACGAAAAGAAGATTATGGACGAGGATAAAGCCGAGTCTACATTCTATTCATTCTTAACTCCTCCCCCAATTTCCCGCTGCCCTGGATGTTGCTTTCTCATTGGCTGTAGGTAATCGCCGATGTTATTCAGATTAACAGAATCTAATATGTATAGAAACACCACACACCCCTTTTTTTATTTTTTTTTTATGGGAGGTAGCGGATTCAGACCCACACTCCAGTACAGTAGGTGGCGGTAATGCACCTTAACGCTGGATGCCAACCGCCAGTAAAACAATAAAGAAGAAGAAGATGTAATGCAGTCAGAACACATTTCAAACGGCATGATTCTGAATCGCCGACAGGTCTAGATATTAAGCATGCCAAATATCTCACTGGTGTCGGCGACATGTCAGCGATTCTCTCAGATCGCGTCATTGATAGTTCACACTGTGTGATTGTCACTCACGTGAACGAGCACCGATTTACCTGTGATTTTAGGTGTTTGTCTGCGATTTCTCAAAACCTGTTAAAATCGGGGCTAAAATCATGCAGTCTGAACTCGGCTTTATTCGAAAACCAACACAAGATGTTAATCCACCAACATGTCCTATACTTGACAAAAACAATCCTCAAGGTTTGTCATCACCGTAACATGTCAACCAAGACCCGTTAGCTAGTGGTCTGTCCAATCTCAAATGCCCTGACATTTAGGTGTCCATAGGGAAAGGGTAAATACCACAGATCAAATATTTTATCCGAGGTTGAGCCGGCTGAACTGTGCACAGCATTCTCCTGTAACTAGCGGAGAGAGATCTCTCTCTCAGTCTCATGAGAGTTGGCCACCGGACCTTTCACCATGTAACATTATGCTAAGGGTCACTGCCTCCACCGGCAGTGTGAATCCTGTGAAAGGTGCATGAGGGGGGTTCTCTAAAGGTTGATGGATGGCTTATATATCTCACTTTTAAGAATACCATGAACAGAGACCAGCGAGATGGTAAAATAATATGCACCAATGTTTTAGCTGGGATTGTATTGTGTAAATATAGACAGCTGTGGTCAAAGGTTTACACATACAATTAAAAAATGTATATTAGGGAAGAGCAGGACACAACCTGATTATCCAAGATTTGAAAAATAAAACTTGACCACAACTGTATATTTAGCACCGGTTTAAGCAGAACAATTTATTTCATGCTAAGTACACTACAAATACATTTACATATTAATATACTACATACTCATTCAAATTTGAACAAATAATTTTGCGTTTAATGCACTTTAATTGTGTAGAAGTAGTGCTGAAGTCTAAACGAAAGATATACTCAAGTACAATTATAAAATATTAAAGTGTTATATATATCTTTTTCTTTAGTTAATTAAAATTTTATTGCAGGTGGTACGTCATTTACAAATGCGATAGAGTTTCTGGCACCACTCATTTCCGAACTGTCTCCATCTGTTTCGAAGAAAACTGAATGTGCTTTTAGTGGCTCTCATTGGACATTTAAATGTGTTACATTTAAAGACCAATATTATTCAAAAACCATGCAGTCCTCATCAATAATAACATCAAAACACATTTTAAGTTTAATATTAAGAACTGTGCATTGAGCACACATAATATTCCAAATAAAGTTGTATTATAATTTGATTACCATGTTTACTGATATAGCACTTAAAACTGATAGAATTATGATAGATTTGAACAATAATTACTATGAAATAATATTATTAATTAAAAAAATTATAGTAAAAATAAAAATAAAATAAATAAAAAAATGTTAAATAAAATTTTTACTAGGGCAGCTGTATATGCTTATCTTGTAGTAAACTTGCTCGGTAGTGCACCTGGTACAGCTCATTGTAGAATGCTCTGGTAGGAATTCTGTCAAACACGACTCACGATAACAGTTTAAGGTAACACTTTATTTTAATGGTCCCTTTTGAACAATCTGTTGACAATAAGTAGCTTTGCACCTACATGTCAACTAACTCTCATTAGAATATTAGTACACTTTCTATCTGCTAACTCTTTATTCTGATGGTCTCCCAAAAGACGCTTTACTGACTATAAGTAACTTTGCAAGTACATATCAACTTATTCAAACCCTAACCCTACCAGTCTACTAATACTCTGCTAGCAGTCTATTGAGAGTTAATAGATATGTAGGTGCAATGTTACTTATAATCAACAGCATACGTTAAAGAAGCCATCGAAATAAAGTAAAACCTAGTTTAAATACTTCTTAAAGAAAGCTGAAACAAAATGGTTACATTAGTAAATGTATGGTTATGTCACGTTTGATTTAATTAATTAAAATTTTAACGCTGGTGGAATGTTATTTTCAAACATGAGCTTTTGGCGCCACTCAACTGAATTCCCTAACTGTGGCGATATATACATTAACCCACGTAATAAAATGTCTCAATATTCAAGTATTGTTTTGAATAAAATTGAACATGGCCTTAGCGGGATTCATTGTACATTTACATTTACAAGAGCTGGGAAAAAAGCATGTAAAAAGCAGGATATTGTTTTACTGAAATGTTGCCACAGGCGTGTTTTCTAGGAGCTTGGGTTGAAAAAAAAAAAGTATGTGGGGAAAAACATGAAATTATCTTTAACAACAAGAACGACTACATCTTATCTCAGATAAATTCTGCATGTTTTTGCATCCACATAAATGTAGAAATCGAAGCATTTTCCATACCCATTAACCTTGTTTCAGATTTATTCTTTTTTTAAACAAATAGCTATAATTATCTGAGAAAGAAAGCTGGAATACTCTACACTTTATTTGTGAAATGAAATAGAGCATATTTTCCTATTTAATTTCATTTTAATCTGCATAATTTCTTTTAAACCCATATTAATATGTGGAAATGCCACAGCCATTAACCTGTTTTTAGGCAATATATTTTTTTGTAGCCAGTAACTTATCATTTAGAGATGTTTGTGAAACCTACCTCGCACAGACATAATGAATATAAATGAACCATAATGATCATGTAAAATATGCCTCACACACACAAAAAAATGATGGCATACTGCAGCGCTTTAAGGTCTCTGAGATTCTGCAATATGCAAAATGTGGATGATATGTGACTGTATGTATATAAAAGCACAAGAGTTATTGCATGTAGCATTTTTTTCAATGCATTTCGGTTCCCGAATGCACATCATTTATGATATTTAGGAACTGCGGGAGAATAAATACAGTTAGACATGAAACACATGGTTTTTGTAAGCATATGCTCTGGAAGGAAATGAATCATGTACATTTGAATACATACAGTTCCACGTATTCGCACAGATATTTACTTTGCATGAATGCACAGAGACTGCAACCGGCTTGGGAACACTGTACAGTCACGCCAATCTCTTGATCAAATCTGCGTTCCCAGTTCTTGACTCGATAATGGAATATCGAAGGTCTAATCCGATTGACGGTGATCCATCAATGTCAACGTCAGACACAGGACGCCACACTTATTTGAACGGACAGCAGGTTTCCAAGCAAGCCTCGTAGGCCTCAATTTGGTTTGCGGATAAATAAATAAACACAACGGCGCTTGTCTGGAAAAGAACAGATTGTCGAACAGCTGGTGCCAATGAGCAGAATCACAAAAGCATGTAACTGCTGCGTAACGGAAAAATGGTAAATACTCTTTGCTTTCCTGAAACCAACTCCCTCTTGTGACGGTGTAGAAATTCACACCTATGTCAGCCAAAGTTTTTAAAAACCATGACAAATCAGCAGTTTTATCAATATGAGTTATGTCTTTTACCTTTGTGTTTAATGCTAGTATATGCCATTTTTCATTTTAGGTTTTAAATTTTAATCATCTTTATTTTAAATATTTCTTTTTAGCTTTCGTTTTCATGTGAATAAATAGTTTTATTTAATGGATCTATTTTATATCAGCTTTATTCCAGTTAATAATAATCTATAAAACATATTACCATATGTTTTAATTAACAATATTGATACTGTATTGAACTCCAAAAAGTTGACAGATTTATAGACCATGGCATTCATTCCCCATTATTATGATTTTCCCATGATTTTAACGATATCATAACATATCTTAAGTTCAATACATCTTTGAAATCATCATCCTATTATGATTTTTTTTATATAAAACAAGTTTAGTTCATGCTGCAAGATGTGGTCATGTGGTGCGACTAAGCCCAAATGTAAAAAAAAAAATAAACACGTATGTATTATATTTAATATACATGTGTTAAAAAAAAATTATGCCCAGGGGCCTGTTTCATAAACCAAGATTAGAGAATAAGCCAGGCTTATATAAGTTAGTCTGACTTATTGCCAGTTAATTTGTATTAAAATAAGTCAGACTGTCTGCCATAAGCCTGGCTTATTTGGTAAACTTGTTTTATGGAATAGGCCATAGTCTAGCATGAAAATCAATGACAGTATAAGCTACTTTACTTTTTTAGCAGAAAATTTGACATTGGTTTGTCAGAATTGTTTTTGTGGAGAAAAGAGCTCACATCTAGGAATTCCCACTTGCTTTAAGTGACGGAAAACCGCTGAGAGGAAAGCAAACTCAACACATTCTGTTAGCATTAGTTGGGATACAACTCTTGCTGATGTTATTTCTCTTTTCTGGTCGCACCCTGCTAATAAAAACACAGCTTTGGTCATCGTTCAACTGTCTGCTGGTTGCATCTGTTACAAATTACAAAAAAAGTTGGTTAGGAGGAGTGCTTCTGCTCACTGGATGAACATTCTTACCCGAAGACCAATCAGAACATGCTACTTTTTAAGCCTTCAGGTCCCTGCATTGTACAGTACATCAAGAATTTTGGTGAGCACAGTAAACAGACCTTCTAGAAAATTACTGTGTGGTCAAAATGCAAAACAGTTTGAATGATGATTGGTAAACCGTTGGAAAATTTAGAATCGGGGTTACTAAAGTGTCTAAGCTACGAGCAAGGCTAGTAAACAGGATAATGTAGTCTGTTTTTGGACAGTGATGATCTCTATGTTTTGCTTACAGGTATTAGTTAAAGTTCTCACAGATGGGTGAGGGAGCAACATTGTGGCAGATTTACTGCCATCGGATCTTAGCGACGCTTTCCGAAGAGTTATGTCGCTTAGCACTGCACCGACTAGCAGCTACGAGAGCCATCTGCCACCATTTCCTGTCAATCAGTCTTCCCTGACATTTTGGGACTGATCTGGGTGTGTGGTCCTTCATTGAAATCAGGGTGAAGTTTGGCTGTGCTTCTGCAGGGAGCTGTTAAAGTCCTGGAAGGAGCCAGGGAATTTTTTTAGCGGTTTCCCACAAGCGGAGATAGGGAGGGAAAAGTAGCACACATACACACACATGCATAAACACCTACTGTCTTCAAAACCTGTCGATCCATAAACAGAAACTCACATTGCACAAAAACGCTAAGCTTGAGGATAAATGTAAAACACATCCTGACCAGCAGGGGGCAGTAATGATATGCTTAATAAGGTTAAATATGGGGCTCTCAGCACTGACGCTACACCACTAGCTGTGCTTTTTTAAGGAAATGTAGATTTTAAAACAGAATAAAGTAATATGGGACACTTTATGTCAGTGAAAACCATATATTGGCCTACTATGTTAATGTTCATCTATTTACAGTTTTTGAACGTAGTTGTACCTCTTTAAATAATCTTTCAAATTCCAGTGATAGATTCACATCTTTCTCTTTGTCTGTTCTTCCTTGTCTTTACATGCTTCATTTACATACCCTTTTTTCATGCCATCAAACAGATGTTTGCACAGCTTTAACACAGCCATTCATCTCACAAATTGTCAGCAAAGACTTTGAATCACCACCCTGTACGACATAAAAATAAAAATGGTGATGAAAGTAAGGCTGACCTAAAAAAAAAAAAAAACACGTACAGGCCCGATACTGTTATAAAAAGAGAGAAAAAACATGTTAGTTTAAAGCGTACAAACCCAATACTGTGATTTAAGCATAGGGAATAATTCACTTTGATTATTATGTGGCTCTTTATCACAGAAAGACTCTCGGGTAAAGCTGAAATGCCTCTGAAGTGACTAAAATGACTTCAAAAGACAGACGTCTGTTTTTTAGATGAACTGCTTTGTTTGAAGGAACTTTAAGGTGGTGGTTAAATGTCAACGTATCAAATATCTTAGTATTGGTTTTTCGCAATTAAATGGTGATTTATTTATTTAGCTAATTAACGTCTCAAACCAAGCAAGAAATTAACAAACATCAGAAAAGTCCGCCTCCCACTGCACAGTGTAAAATTAAATTTAATCTGCGGTAAATTAGATCCAGGAATTAGCGTGCGCATGTGTGCTGCTGAAGAATTAACACAAAAAACCCCAAACGCCTGTTTTTTGATATGGAAGGACAAAAATATAATGATATGTAATGTTTATGTTCTAAAGCTAGGTTTGTTGTGTGTCTACAACTGTGACAATGCTGGGACTATTCATTTATTAACCAAATTATTTATGACCAAAACTGTTGCATACAAAGGTTTGACTCAAAATGGTTTGCTATTGTTAGTTGGCTAACATGCGAGCCAATTTGGTGTACCTAACGGCTAGGTGTTGTATGCATTTTATCATAAAGCTAATTGCATCAAATTTATCTTTTTATCAGACATTAGATGCCATATTTACTTATCAATTTAGACTGCAAAAATCATTAATTTATTTTTTAAATGTGCATGAATATAAATTAATATCCTTCTGACTAAATTTTAACTAAAAATGAAGGCTGAAAAATGTTACAGTCAGTAATTCTCCTTTCAGTGGTTACTCACGTGAAAGACATACAACTACAGGCACTAGAGGGCAGTATCATACTGTGAAGACACTTCCAAACATACATCCTCTCAAAACAAATAATATTTGTCTCTTCTTCAATCCATTCAGCCAATACTTAGCTTTTATTGTGATATTTCCATCTCTGGCGTATAAATGTTTAAAATCTCTAGTGGGGAATAAAGTTGAGTACTTATTACGGAGGAAGTGCAAATGGTTCCATAATGGATTTTATAAAAGGAATCATTTCTTTTTCATAAAATGTCTGTTTACAAGAGGCGATGTTAATAATTGATGCTGGCGTATTGCTAAGTGTATGTCATGCATCAGTCAATACGACTCTTTGGGCGCTTTATGATAACGTGTTTGACATGAGAATACAGGTTGTCATTTTTTGTTAACTATCGATTCACTGATAGAGAGAGAGAACAAGACACACTAAAACAAAGATCTTCAGGATGGGACACAGCAGAGACAGGTGGCATGCTGGGAAGGACTGGATGGATTGTGGCAGCTGGGTGTGGGAGACAGAATGACTGACATGAGAAAACTGCTGCAGTGATATTGAACACGTCACGCCGAGGGTATTTATACCATAGGGGGCCGGAACAGGAAGTAGATCCATAAGAAAGGGACAGAATTATGGGGGAGCACCACAATGAGGGGAGCATCCCACAATGCAACAATAAAATAATTAAATCAAATGCAGTTCCTTCATGCAGCTAAATTCTATCACTTTCATTTGCAGAAACCATTCCAAGAAGTTACGATTAAGTAAGTACAGAGAATTTATTTAATTCAAAAGAAATTAAATAGGAAGGAATTATAATGGAATTAGTTAAAAAAAACCTACAGTTATATTGAAAAGTATCGATAAAAAAGTATTTAAATAACCCAGAATTTTAATATATAATAAAACTAATGTATTTTTGCTAAAATAATAATAAATTAAAATAGTAATGATTATTATTATTATTAATCACAATGCATTATGAAACTATTATTATTATTATTATTTGATTGTTTCAGAATGCATTGTGACAAATGGAGGAGGAAGCAAGAACATATTTTATTTAGTAGTTTTGATTATACACACATATTACATAAAATAATAATTTAATAATTAGTGTTATTTTAAGTTTTACATTTATTTTATTTTACCCCAAATTTGTGTTTTCTTGAGTATTCTAATTCTAGAATATTTCAAGTAATTCAATACTACTTATAATATCACACTGCTAGCTATGCAACATATAGTACTATGGTAAAAATCCATTTATATCAAACGAGTCTCCCATGTGGCAGTTGTAAAAGAAAAAAAAAACAACATAAAAAAAAAAACTGAGAACAATAGACAGACTGGCATAGATGGAGGCAGGGTGGGTGGTTGGAAAGGGGCCTTGATTGATGGATGAACATACCTGAACTCTATCTCTCCGTCTTGATAAGTACTGGCATCAGCGGAATAGAGCAAGCTGTCCTGTCAGCCTTAATTGCAGAGGAGCGGAGAGGTGAAGGAAAAGCCTCCTGGGGTGGAGCACGACATATAGAGACGAAAGATCCACCGCGCACAGAGATGAAGCCAACCAGCAGTGAAGGTTTAGCAGGGTTCTGTCAAGGGATAACTGTGTTAAAGAAAAAAATTTGTCATTATTTACAGTACTCACGACAGTAATTATATGAAGAACAAATAACATAAGGGTGTTCCTCAAGGTCTTGTGTTGGGCCCCTTGATTTTAGTTTATAACATTTATGTTGATTTTAAGACAATTATCTATAAGACAAAATAAAAACAGCCCCAACATAGAACCTTGGGGAACTCCCTCCACACACGCACACAGTGTTTAATATACTTTACAATTTGGCAGCTGCAGAATGCCATTTGGTTATTCTGTGTAAGTTTGCATCCTTTGCACAGAATGCATTCTGTGAGGAAAAAAATAAATGTGAGAAAGAAATAAGGATGAAAGAAAATCTTTTGAAGTCCCATGGACATATGACAGAAGGAATGCTCAGAAGGAGAACAATAAGGCAGGGCAATTATACTGCTGTTACGGTCTTGGTTTTGCTTTTAGTTTATGCGACAGCCTTTTTGTCATTCAGAATGCAAAGAGGAAGAAAATAAAGACAGAAGAAAGTAAAAAGACAGCTAAATAGTATCGAGAGAATTCAGAGCCAAATAGGACTTCAAGTTTTGACTTAATAAGCAAAATAAATACAATTTAAATATTCTAAAAATCTATCCATATATATTTTAACATATGGATATTATATAAATGTATATTAATAATTAGATATACTTAAATCAATAGTATTTGTCATTTAGATCTGTGAGGATCTGTGTGTAATGTGTCTATGTGAATATACTCTACTTCAGCAGAGAATCTGCAAATTCTCAGCCTGCTCATGCTTTATATAGCCACTTGATAATAAACAATGACAGCACCATAAATAAGACATCAAAACTCTTCTGCGAGTTTGTGTATGTTTGTGCTTGCTGGCTGTCCACGTCGAGCTCTGAACTTTAACTTCAGCCACTCTCTGTCTTTCCCAGAAGAAATCTGTGCCCAAAGGTGAACTCAGGCTTCATTATATTATACAAACGCATGCAGAAATACACACACACACAAACAGAAATCTGCCCTAAGGCCTCCATACTGTATCATAACACCACTGTTTCTCATACGCACACATATAGATAAATCTTGACTCAATGCTTGGGTTTCTTGCAAAGCACCAGGGCAAATTCTACTCAAGTTTAGATACTGTAGCTTAGACAAATAAAAAAAAAAAAAGTCTAAATGATATTATGCAACTTTAAATACATTTTTAAAGTAATTCTGGAAAGATTTAAAAAGAGCAAAAATACTTAAATTAAAAACTATTTTAATTATTTAATTAAATGTAAATGTAAAAATAAAAATCGCCAAAATGTACCTAGTGTATAAAAAACTGTACTAAAATATAATGTTCAAATGGCAATCTATTTAATTAAATGCAACTTAACCGTATTTGTTTGTATATTTATTTATTGTTTGAACTGTAAGGGTGAAGTTCTATTCCTCCTTGACTTCCTGTTTTTGTAAACCTGCTTCCTGTTTGCTTCGGCTGGTGGGCACAGATACCCAACCAATGTACTGTACAGAAATCCCAGCGGACACTCAAATTTCTTTTATTGCTAGGTTCATAAATATGGAGACCACAGTAAGCTGTGTGCTTCAATACTTTCATGTAGGGAGGTTAAAACAGCATGTTGTTCTGGACACAGATCAATGCGCAGCCACTGTAGCAGTAAAAAAGAGGGAACAAAGCAGGACACCTTGGGATTTTCGCCTCAACATGAGTCTTTTGAGCTCTTTCTTAAACTAAAACTGGCTTGAAATTATATTTATCCTTTTCAAAAATTCTAAGAGGTATGCAATATTGTACTTATGTTGAATTTGATGAATGTGATAAAACGTTTAAACTAACAAAAAACACGTTTTACAGTGGGCTGTTATAGGCTGTTAAGCAAATTAATCTAATCGTATCTGATTTGGTCAAATGTTTCACTTTGAAACTTTCAGTTGAAATGCACAAGTGGTTTTCTATGGGAGTAAAACCATTTACGATAAAAGACGACTTTCAAATTCAGCCACTTGAATTTCTATCAACTCAAAGAGTGTTGTTGGGGATTTCACGTGTAATGAGTGCCAATTACCTTCCAGACGTTTTGCCAAGGCTTAATGGTGCATTGGAAAAGGTTTAAAAACATTCGTGTGTAAGAGTGATCAGTCTAGATCCATAGTTGCAGGGCTTCAGGTAATTTGTTCCTGGCAACATTTAAGACCCATATAGCCGGAACACCTGTGCATGCTGGCACGGACCTGTACCATGCCTACACTGAATTAACATACTTCCTTATCCTCCACAGAAACAAACTGCCCATGAATACTTGATAAGAACTCACTGTGGACATCAACTTGGCTAGCTAGAACTTATTAACTTATGGCCTCTTTGTGGCTTAGTTGTCCAAGAAATGTCAACTTAGGGTATGAAATGGTTTTTACCTGATTTATGGGAAATTCATGTAGTATTTGTTCATTATTTTTGTGGTTGCAACTTCTTAGAGGTAGGGGAGTAATACAGTTGAGTGGCTCACAAGCTACTTGCATTGCATGTTGCTTCCCAGCACACCAGCTGGTTATTTTCAAGTAATCCTGAACACCATGATTGTGTCAGAACTAAACTCTGAAGGATAGTAGCCTTCCAGGAGCAGGCATGGCTACATTAGATGGCAAAGATTGTTGTTAGTCCACAGACTCAACCGAGACCAATGGGGCGACAGTAGAAATTGTTTTGGAGGCAATCTTGTAGAAGGTCACCTCAGCCGCAATGCTTTCTATGCATACCTGAGTATCCCACATACCTTCTAAAACCGTTTCGAATGGAGGCTTCATTGTGTAGTTTAGCAAAGGAGACTGACCTGCACACACAACCTGGCAAACAATGGCACAAATCAGGTTGTGAGAGCCGAATAGAGTACAGACTATATTGTACAAGATCCTTGAGAAGCCTTAGAGAACATGAAGGCCAGCCCTTGAAACGTGACCTCCCATTGAGTGCTGAAGGTTTAGTGTGTTTTTCGAGACCCAGAAACCTAGAAAATCTTGTGAAGTTTAATATTTGTGTAGCGATCCCGTGGGAAACACCAAGGGAAAAAGCCCATGTACTCACTCAACCTCTAGTGACCTTTAAAGCACTTCTTTCCTTCCTGCGAAAATGCAGTGTAATCATACTTTTATGAAGTTATCGAACCATGAAATGTACAGAAAAAGTTGAACTGACAGGATGACGTTTTCAAAAATGCAATATCAAAGTGCTTTACTTATTTTATGTCTTTGGGTTGAGAATAAACTTCTGGCAATAACGGTTTAGTCAACTGTCCCATTAGCTCTGGGATAGGTCGGATTTGTCTTGCTCAGCTAAAGTTGTGCTTCTTGTTTGGAAACCAAAAAGCCAATTATTTTCTTTATTTCCCTCTTGAGTCCACATTGGACAGATACAATTTCTCTAGTGTCCACATTGGAGGAATTAAACCAGAGTTCTCAGAACAAACAGTTTCACAGCTGCGCCTTAAACTTTAAGTACCAGAATGAGCTGCCAGTCCAGGGTTTTGTTATGGACAATCAGATACTTATTGCTCACAAAGAGATGATATAAGATCACTTAGAAGTCTAAAGAGATGTGCTTACACCACTCTTGGGCTATAAATAAACCTCCACTTGTCATAAATTAGCATCTCATCATTTTAATGAGCTCAAACAGACTAATATATTAATATATTCCACTCCCTGACCTGTCTGATCTTAATGACATAAAGAGTTAGATGCAAAGACTGAAATACTGTAAATATGTTTTAAGCTCATATGAAAAAGCGACTATAGACTTTTCCAGATGTACAGTGGGTAGGGAATGTATTCAGAGCCCCTTAAATGTTTAATTCTTTGTTATATTGCAGACATTTGCTAAAATTACTTTTTTTTCCTCATTAATGTACACACGGCACCCCACATTGACAGAAAAACAGAAAATTGTTGACATTTTTACAGATTTATTAAAAGAGAAAAACTGAAATATCACATGGTCATAAGTATTCAGACCCTTTGCTCAGTATTTAGTAGAAGCACCCTTTTGATCGAATACAG
>JAUCNO010000460.1:4303081-4324320 GCA_032353835.1 Enteromius viviparus
TTGTATTAAAATAAGTCAGACTATCTGCCATAAGCCTGGCTTATTTGGTAAACTTGTTTTATGGAACAGGCCCCAGTTTGTTCAGTACTCAATAAGAAAACCATTTTTGTAATTCCAGATTACGTTTTGTTTCAATTTATATAGAAACTTTCCTAAATGGCATAAAACCTTTTCCAAAGAGTAGGTAAAAAAAAAAAAAAAACACACCCCATGCTAACAGTTAAATGATTTCTTTGGTTCTTTTAAATTCAGCATTGGCTAAACCACTTATGATTTAAAAATGTTATGCAAGTTCATTAGCATTTTATCCACACAAAGTAATGAAATGCATGCTGGAGTTTAAGGCCTGGATATTTACCTGCTGCCCTGCGGTGGAGTTTCTTTTAATTACTCTAACACTGACGAACAGCAGCTATTCTCATAGATGCTGTCGTATTGTTCAATTACTCCCCGCCCGCATCCAAATTCATCGCTCTTGCTAGGGGCGTAAAACAAATGAATGCTGTGATTTTGCCAAAACCACCTACATAAACAACCTCGCAGGCCCCTCAGGAAAGATTGTGGGGGGATTGAAAAGCTCACGCACAAGTAAGATGGATTTGGGGATTTTCTTCATAGATACAGGCAAAGTAAAGAGTTGGCGATTTGTTACTCGCTCGCGCTTTTCAATCAGAGATGAGAAGGCGAGTGTCAGTGGTGTATTATGACAGTGCGGACAGATGAGATTACAGTGGCTCATGGGCACAGCTCGCCAAATCTCACTAGATAAGCATGGGCTGTTCACAGTTATGGGAAAGCAATGGACAATTACAGCACTACTAAGGCAGTAATTAAAGGGGGCACTTTGAACATCTATCCAAATACGTTTAGTTTTTATCTGACAATTATATGAAATGTGAAGTTAATGATGAAGAAACACACAACGAGCCAATAAAAACAGAGAAAGTAACAAAAACTCTGAAAATCAGATCAGATAATGCATAAAAATAAGCCTACATGTTGACTATCCTCATTTCATTCATTTTGAGATCCGATGCGGTTTGGTTTGGATTTTAATGATGGCGTTTTTGAAAGGCTTTCTGCAGTTTGATCTGACATCTACTCTTTACTGTGAGTAACCTGCTACCATTAACCCCACTTTCTCCGTCACACTTCCAGAAGAAAAGCTTTTGTTTGATGTGCTCATGAATGATTTATAACTCTAAAGTTCTTCCTTTTAACAAGATCATGTGGGCTGTTAGGCCAGGTTTATTTTCCTGCGACCAGATTTACCGTTAAGCGTCCTCCCGAGAACGTCACCCTCTTTTGAAATGGATTACTGAATTATTCAGCATTTTGCTCATGTGACACTTGTTTCCAGCAGGTCTAAAATATTAATACGCACTGTTTTGTACAATTGATAGGTACAACAATGTGTTTTCTTATATCTTTTTTTTTTTGGCTGACACAAGTTAAAGGGATAGTTCACCCAAAAATGAAAGTTTGATGTTTATCTGCATACCTCCAGGGCATCCAAGATGTAGGTGACTTTGTTTCTTCAGCAGAACACAAACGAAGATTTTTAACTCAAGTCGTTGCTGTCTGGTGGAAGTCAATGGGTTCCAAATGTTCGTAAGCAAGAGGAAAAGAAAAAAACCCCTATGGATCATGGAGATGCATTGAGGTGTTTGTTGTCTGTGTATGTTTTTTCATTTATTTATTGTTTTACTCTCAGAGCTTTGCAATATTTGGTACCCATTGGCTTCCATTACATGACAGACTGCAACGGTTTAAGTTAAACATCTTCACTTGTGATCTACTGAAGAAACAAAGTCACTTGCATCTTGGATGCCCTGGAGGTAAGCAGATAAACATCCACCAACTTTCCTTTTTGGGTGAACTATCCCTTTAAGGATCCCATTGTACCTCATTTGAACAGATTGTTTATTTCTAAAACTCTTTAACATTTTATACAAACATATTATTATTTAGTAGCCAAACATTGCTACTCAAAACAGGAGGGATCCCCTGGTAAAAATGTAAAAAGTATTAAATGTATTAAAACACACATTTTTGGGAAAGTTACGCCTACTGGAAAAATAGGCCTATCACATTACTGGGGTCACCGCAACCCGCAAAAATGAAAAACATCCTGCGAAAGAGTGATAAAGAAAAGCCCAAATCCGCTGGAAATTTGGCAACCGCGTGGATTGGCAACACTGACACCGTGTTGAAAAGCAGTTAAAAAAAAAAGAAAAAGACTTTTATTTTGAAGCACTTCAAATAAACCGATGCGAGTCGCATGTTGCGCTACTTCACACGAGACCAGGTAAGTGTGTTCTCATTATTAGCTCGCTGGAAAGCTGTTCTCAATAATACAGCAGTGTATACCGCTTCAAACAGAAGGAAACACCGAAAGTTATAACGTCATAAAATTCAGCTCTATTATGATGGGTGTGAGAACTAGAGCTGGGCGATATAAATTTTTACTGCAAGAGTGGGCGCGACTTCCGGTGTTTCCATCTGTTTGCATTACCAACACTTACCCTGCTTTATATTACAAACCGGTAAGCTATACTGTAATATTAAGCACTGGTTTGTAGGGCAAACAGTTTGCTGATATTCTAGCCTATGACTGGTTTTAGAAACTGCACTAGCTAATACAAAGTCTCGTAATTACAAACCAAATAACTTGGGTGGATATCAGTATGATTTCAGGCTATTAGTTTTACAATGTTCAATTCTGCCTTTGGGACTGTTTATAGCGTCCTGAGCCATGATTGAGTGAGGGCCAAACGTTACACAAAGCTTATATAAAAGCCACTCATAATACTAATGACTTATTTTTATATTAGGATTTGAGGTGTGCAGCCAGGAATGTTATTATGAGCTTTAAGAATCATTTTTGTTATATATATCCTGTAAATGGGATTACATAAATGTCTGTGGTGGTTTAATAAAGCCGAATTCTGGCACTAATAACCATATCGCAAAGTTAACCCAAATTAAAGAGGCTGCATTTTAATTTGATGAATGTCTTTAGATGCTTGAAGTGTGGAACAAAAATGCCTCTATCATTATTTGGGTCTGTGTTCCAAGCCTAAGAATCCACCTTCACCCATTGTGACTGTTTTTAAATCATTTCCCCTCAATGTATGAAATAAACTAAAGCAGTCAATACACGGCCATTCACTGCTTTATGTGCCACACTCGTAGAACACCCGATAATGGACTGTGTTTGGCATAAAAGAGGGATGTCCTTGTTTTGGGATAGGGTTTGTCGAGGGTTTCCCTAGGTCCTCATCAGCAGCAGCAGGACATGAATTGGTTACCTGCTGTTTCCTGTCAGTGGCTGAGCTGTGTTAAAGAGGTCTAAAGTGATGAATGATTCCTCACTGGCTAGTAAAAGCAATCTTTCTCATCCAGTGCTTATTAAACTGGGAGGCCGGCATGTTTGTCTCGTGGGTGAAACTGACTGTCCAGGAAAATGCAATTCATTGAGACTCCGAGCATGTGCCGCCACATGAACCCACAAGACTTCTGGCTTTCCTCAACCAATATTGATATGAGCAATTATTTGGCTATTTAAATACTTAATAGGTGTATCTTATAATTGATTTGATAGCATGGTTTGGTTAATGGTTAATTATTTGCATGTCTCGTTTTATTGGGTAGTTTAATAAGTTACAAATGGAGAAAAAAATGGAGGAAATTGAAACATGATGTTTTTGCTTTTCGAATTAGTTTCACATCAGCCCACGTGATAGAATTCCAATACCTTGAACTAAATAAATTCATCAATATTTATAATGATTTTTGATTTGCATATATGTTTTAGGTGTGAGTAGATGATTGTGTTAAGGTAAATAATTATTCTATATAATAATTTACTTAATGTAGAGACATTCGTACTGCACAGATGTATTTATTTAGCAACATTAAATAAATCATAAATCATAATAAATAACAATGATAATTAAAAAATGTAATCAAATAATCACAAGATAATCAATGAGCTATGTGCAGCTAATTGCTGTTATTTTTTTTACGATAAATTTATTTGTTTATTTAAAAATGGATAATTAAATATTGAAGCATTTTTTTAAGAAAAATATTTAATGTTATACACAGACACAGTATATATATATAATATATATACATATATATAATACAAATGTTACGAATATAAATATATAGATGTAAATATTTTCAAAAGATAATCAGTATGTGTGTGCTTTTATTTATTTATATATACATATACATATACTTTTATTTTTGATGCAATTAGCCTAATCGGGATTGTTATATAATTTATATAAATATAAGTATATACATGTAAATACTCAAATAGTATTTTAATATTTGTAAAAATGATGCTGTTATTTATTTATTTATTATTTTAAATGCAGGCTAATGTTCTATGAAGATAAGATTTTAGAAATTAAAGAAATTAAACTCTTAATTAATTTATGAATATATAATTGCAGCATGTTACATGATGGGAACATGAAAATATAGAAATACATAAAACATTATCATTATTATTATTAAGTGCAATGACATTTGTACATTAAACATGGGCAAAATAACACAATCACAAATGATTTTTAAAATTAGTTGCAATTCAATTAAACTTAAGCTAAAGCTCAACCAGTGCTTTTTTACTTCAACACATTTGTAAAAAAAAAAGAAGAAGCACCTTGAAAAACAGAACTGAGCTCAGGCTGCTCAAGGAAGACAGCGGTGCTTTCGCTCTCGATGTCCCCATTTCTCTCCAAAGACACTTTTGGCTGGGCGCTATCTAACAATACTCGAAGAACTAAATTATCCTGTTACAGTTGTGAGCAATGGGGTGCCGCTGGAGCGCTGCCAGCAAACTAACTAGCTAATAAATAGAAAAGGGGCCTGGCAGCGTTGTGACGGGGACCTTAAAGCAGGTTTTCTTGATTAATTATGCTAATACATTACTCTGTAGTTAACTGTCATGACGCTGATCAGACGTCTCCTCATTCATGCTGATAACAGTTTAATTGAATTAGCACTTGAGGAAGATCTCCAGTCCAAACAGCCTCCGGGTCACGGTTATGGATGTATTTTCTACCTCAGTGATGATAAATGTTTGAGTTGGATACGGATACCTGCGGGAAAGTGTCAATATGTAATTTTACCCAGCTGTATGTAGTTTGTAATACCATGCTAATCTTGAAGGATGGCGGTTATTATTTTATTATAATTTTTTTTTTTGCGGTTTTGCATGATTTCCAAACAGATGACGCTAATGTGGCAGAAATATGACATCTGCGGCTATAGATCACGCTCTGCTATCATGGACGTATGCGGCTTATTGATAATTTAAAGCGAGGAATAATTCATTCCTGCCTTATAAATGTCTAAATATGTCACTGTATTATGAATAAATGAAATCCACATCTTACAGGGAGTATGTGATTATAGCCATTTTGCATTCAAGTCGTATTAAATATTAAGTCTTTTAAGTATAGAGGCAGCATGCTTTTCCTAGAAGTATACACCGCTGCTGTCTCTATTTAAAGACAACGCAATGCTCTTTTAATATCGTGGCCGTTATGGAGAACTATTTCCATCTGATGTTGTAGAATATGATGTAGAAGTAGTTAAATAATGGCCATTTGTAGCTAAATGGTTTTGCTAAAGCATCACTTTTATTAATGTTGTTCATACTTGGTGTTAGTTCAACCAAAAACTAAATTGTCCTCATTTATTCACCCACATGTTGTTCCAACTTTGTATGGATTACTTTCATGTGCTCAACACAGAAGAAGCAGTTAGCCATTGACTTCTATAGTGTTTTATTTTCTTTCAGTGGAAGTCAATGGCTACCGTCAACTGTTTGGTTACTAATGTTCTTCAGAATAACTAAAGATTTGACATTTACGATGATAATTATCAAAATAGCAACACGTTTTCCCATTAACTCATCGATTTTACAAGTATTACAAGGTTCCTTTCAAGGCAGTTTAATATAAATAAGAAACTGACTTTCTTTAGATGTAAGAAAGCTACTGAACTTTTTACGTTGAAGTTGGTGAACTTTCTCCCCACTCTTCTGTGTTGCTTCTTTGCTCTGGCTAGTTTCTTATATTGTACTGTATAAGCTGTGATTTCTATGCTTTTATCATGAAGTATTTGACAAGCATCAAATCTATAGCTGTCTGATCATCATATTAACATTTATGTAAAAGCGTTGAAACCTTGTTGAATAATGAATTATAAAGCATTCTAAAAGACTTCGATTATTAAAATAGCAAGGACGCAAAAACAAACGGCACAAGCACATGATTTTTCTGCAGCTCATTGAATTTAATAAATGTCACATAATCAATAAACTGCAGAGTTTCGCTATCTTTTGTTTCCAAGAGACTTGGTTTCAGACAATGTCTCTTAAAAGTTTTTCTTTAAGCAAGTTCATTGCAATATGCACAACTTAGACTCAAACCAACAGATAAGCAGACAGCAGGGAATGTCAGGTAAATGTGGATTTATTCACAAACACTGAATCCATGTCCCTCACTGAAGTGTACTCGGCCGCTTCATCAAACAAATCAATATGAATCTGAACCCTGTGTCGTGTCTTTGACTGGCGAGACACTCAACAGCACTACTGAATTTCAGAAATAATCCGCACAAGTCATGTTTCTCCACGTCTGCCCCTTTTGGAAATAAACTTTCCGCCTCAGTCTCTGCCAAACATTCATAGCTACAGTATACAAAATGAAGTCTGTGACGACTGAACCTTGTCAAATTGTCTTTTGAGGACACATTGTCCCCAGAAGTGTATGACAAAACCATCCCTTGGGGATGTGCTTAAAGATAAAAATGTAACTGTTTAGGTAAGTTGGCTATTTTATATGAATTTGGTTTCATAAAAGTTCCACTACTAACCCTACTTCTAAACCTAACCATCAGTGGGGCAAAAGATAGTTCGAAAGTGAGACTAAAACATATACTGTACGAATGTAATGCAATATGCAATTCTAAGTTTACATCTCTCAATTTTCTATTTATGTCTCGCTATTCTGACTTTTTCCATCTGAATTCTGTTTACATCTTGCAATTTATTTTTTAGGAATACCAAAACAAATACAGACCAACCCAAAACCTAAGAGAGAAAATAACTTGATATGCTTATACTGTATATATACTGTATATATATATATATACAGTATATATATATATATATTAAGAACCATTTAAAACTTAAAATTTAGTCAGTTTCCACCATTATCTCTCTGGATCTGTCCACGACATCACCACTGTTGTGCCTCAGGGCTCAGTTCTTGTACCACTTCTTCTCTCTGTGTACAAGAACTTACTAGGTTCTGTCTTTCAGATACATGTGTCATCATATCTCTGCTATGCTGACATGCTCAAATCATCCTATCCTGATGATCCGACGATAGCTGATCACTTCTCAACTGGATTTCTTGCTGGATCAAAGATCATAAACTTCACCTCAACCTAGCTAAGACAGAACTGCTTGTGGTTCCATCAAACCAAACTGATCTCACAGCAATTTGTATGTATTTTACGAGGTGGCTAATTCTTACGAATTTGTACAACCTCACTCGTACGAATTCATACGATTTATTCTAAGTCATACGTATTTGTACAGTCCGAATTACCTAAACATAACCCCGCCCCTATACCGACCCATCACGTGATTTTAGACAAATCGTACGAAATCGTACGAGTGAGGTCGTACAAATTGGCACAAATTTGGCACCTCGTACTAATATGTACGAATTGCTTGTGAGACTGTGTTGATCAAACCTCATCAAATTTTGGTAATTTTAATTTACAAATAGGCAAAAAAAAACATCGCTAAGCTGCCAAGTCCTGCAGATTTGCTTTATACAATATTAGGAAAATCAGGCCCTATCTTTTGAAACATGCCAACAACTCAACATGCTTTGTCCAGACTTGATTATTGCAATGCTAGGTCTTCCATTAAACCATTTAACCTCTACAATTGGTCCAAAATGCTGCTGAAAGATTAACCTTTAATGAGTGAAAAAGACCACACGCCGCAGCTCTGTTCATTAGTTTGCACTGGCTAGCAATAGCTGCTCGCATACAATTCAGGGCATTAACCTTTTCTGACAAAACCACCACAGGCTCTGAACCCTTACCTAAATAAAGTAGTTCAGACCTTTGTGCCCTCTGGAAGCTTACATTCTGAAAATGAACAACACATTATTGGGCCATCCCAAAGAGGAACAAAATCACTTCCGCTGACTTTTTCATTAACTTTTATTAACAGAATCTTTGAAATGTCTAAAAACACATCTCTTCCAACAGGGATGTGCAGAGATGTTCAGAGCAGCGGGTGCCCAACATTACGAATAAAGGCAATTACTAGGCCAATAGAAAGTCACTTAGTTCATCTCTTCTTTAGCATTCATCAGCCTATATTAACTGTATAAGCACATGGCTTGAACAGCCAAAGCTGTTGCGGTAGTCTGTAGTATTAATGTTCTGTTGCTCTTATCAATAGATTCTTATTTCATTGTAATTGCAATTATCTTTAAAAGCATCTAATGTAAGTGTCGTATAAAGATAACTTCATGAAACATGTATTTACTGTAATGTGTAATATATCTTTGGCCAGATTTCCCCAATATGATAGTAAAACACTTATGTACTACTGGGGACTAGCCAACAACCCTCCATAAAAATAAAAAAACACAACAACAACAAACTAACAGGTAATTAGTGTCTTGATGAAAATGTAAAGATGCAAATGCTTGTCTGAGGGTTTGATTTAGGGAATACAACATCACTTGCCTCAGCATCATTAGCTCAAATGTAAAATAATATATGTCAGTGGAACTTCCCCATCATAATATAATATTGTAGGTGTTTGTGTGAGTGAGAGAGAGAGAGAGAGAGAGAGCATCACTAGTGGGGCGGTAAAATCATGAATTGATGTTGACAGAATTCATTTCCTCCGTCAGCCACAGTCGCTGCATTCAACAGGAAAAACAATGCGAGTCTCCAGAGCTGGATATATATTCCATATTAACCCACTTCAGTGAAATAACGTCATGCGGAATACATTTTCTTGCCTGAACACAAGTATATGAATGAGGAGTAGATCCAAATATTGCTAAATGTTTGAGAAGCCATCACAAAGAATGCTGTGGTGAAAATATGACACGTTAATCGCGCATTCAACTGAGCTTTGGAGCCGAGAAACTTAGTGAGACATCCACTGCAACAGCTCCCTCGATTAATCGTTGAGTTTAATGACTGCATCGCATTATGATTCGCCTCGCATGCAGGAGCGTGTTTTCTTTGAGGGCTGACCAGGATGAGTAACACGACATCGATCGTGCGTTGAGTCATTTGACAAATCCATATTTGATTCTGGGTGGAGAGAGAAAGAGAGAGAGAGAGGGAGAGAGAGAGAGGGAGGGAGACACGCGGGCTGTGAGGATCTTCGCAAAACCAAAAGACGTATCGCCGCCTAAGCGTGCTTTCTTTCTCTCAAATGTAATAAGAAGCACCTGCTCTGGGGGAAGAGAACAATCCGCGATGGGAGGATGTTACGGATATCTCACCTGACATCGATTCTCTGCAACATTTTTCTTTGACCGTTATACGCGACGCGCCATTCTAAACGAAAACTTTTTTTTGCCGCCTTATTGTTTTTTAAATGTAAAATCCGTTCAAACTCAGTCGAGATGGTTTCACAGTGGCGTTATGACATCAGCGTGAATCGGACGCGTTTTAGTCGAATATCGCTGCACTTTAATGCGTTTTGCGTGCGTTTGATTTAAGGACAAATCGCAGAAAGATACTGTACGTATTTTACTCTGTCCTGCTGTGTTTTTTCTCTATTTAAAGAAATAAAGCAGAATGTCTAAGCAACAAGCGGCGCCATACGATGCGCACTTTCCCAAGGAATAACGCATCATTATTGCGCGGTGTTTTTGGAGAAAACCTCAGCGCTTTCCCACATCAACCTTACTTTGAAAGGGTCTACGGTCGTTACTGAGATCGAGTCTGGTATTGTTTACCTGTAAATACTGTGAAAAGTGCCTTTTTTTCTGTTTCCCAACGACAAGGAGACATGGCTTGCTTTCCATGGCGGGTATTTTGGATAATTCAAGCGCTTGTGGATGTGACACTTTCGCAGGAAACCTACGCTCCTCATTCCATCAGAATTGAGGGGGATTTGACCCTGGGTGGCCTTTTCCCGGTCCATGCCCGCGGGGTCTCCGGGGAACCGTGTGGAGATATCAAGAAGGAGAACGGGATACACCGGCTGGAGGCGATGCTTTACGCATTGGACCAGATCAACAGTGACGACGAGCTTTTGCCCAACATCACTTTAGGCGCTCGGGTTTTAGACACATGTTCGCGAGACACGTACGCGCTGGAGCAGTCCCTTACTTTCGTGCAGGCTCTCATTCAGAAAGACACGTCGGATGTGAGGTGTACGAACGGAGAGCCCCCGGTGTTCGTCAAACCTGAAAAGGTGGTCGGAGTCATAGGGGCTTCGGCGAGTTCAGTGTCCATTATGGTCGCGAATATATTGCGACTGTTCCAGGTGAGTCTGAGCCCAAGTGCCCAGCCGTAGCCTATATCACATGTGCTGGAATGAGTCCCTGCGTCACGGTTTCGTGTCGTTTCACCTCGGTATGATTACATGACAGCTGATTTATGGGAACGCATTATGCCTCAAAACACCACATAAAACAGCACCGCGTAATGACGCTTGTTTATGTATTGGAAAGCATGCTATGTTTTTGCAATCAGCAGTGTAACCTAAACAGGTTGTTAGTCAAAATCAATGAATCGATCGAGCATCGCCTCCTCACACCTGCAGAGTGGCTTTTCAACAGGCTTCAATTCTTTGTCTATTTTCTATTTCCAAGGTCTCTATTGATAGGATGGCCTGATGTATCTATTCTATTATTTTCTGTTCTGTAATATTCAAACAAAAATTTGTTTCCCCCCCCCATTAATTCCACTGATGCCATAATAATAATGGCGAAAGAAAGTAGGCTAATTGTTGCTGTTGCCCCAAACAGACTTGATGTTAAAGCGTTACTATGAAGTGGATAGGCTTGCTCATTCAAATGAATTTGTGAATTAAGATCCGGCTTTCTAGAGGCATATTAAGCTGCTCATGTCTCTGCTTCATGTCTGCATTGCAATAAATAGTTAATTTTGTTCTCTCTGTTCCCACAACATTGGGAAATCACAGTAAGATTATCTCCAAAGCATGTGTTTTGGCAGATGCAACATTGAGAGAACGTGTAAAAGATCTGAAAACAAATGGTTTGGAGTGTATAATAAGCCACGCATGAGGATATGCACAAACCCTGGTGTAATTATCAGAGTCAGTCCTTGTAGGGGCGTAAATTAACTATAGTTGCAGTAACCAAAAATGTAAATGCATCCAAATATGGCGTTTGAAGAGATAATTGTATCCTGCCCCTTGGTTCTGAAGTGTGTGATTACTGATACAGCAATTTAAATAGTTACAGTCTATACAGTTGCCTGTAATGATGTGAGAAGATTATTCAGCCTTATCTATGTTCTGCATCGGAGATAAACACGGCTAATGACATCCCACCGGTTTACTAGGATGATTCAAACCTCATTCTTCTCCAGAATTATTACCAAGGTTCTCCTTTGGTCTTACAGGCAAGATCTCTTAACTCAAATTCGTATGGTAGGGAAACTGAAAGAAAAGTCCCAGGTTCAGTATTTGTGCCATGCCTTTGATTGCCACAGAAGATCGTTTTCATAATCCTGGTTACTGTAAAGCACTTAAAACAGGAAGGAAACGTGTCAACTCCAAAGCTAACGTTAAATTAATAATGATATTATGAAGTTGAAAAAAAAAATAATTGTCTTGTATGTACAGCAATCTTTTATTTACTAACTTACTAACTTTTTTTTTTGTTATATTAAAGTGTAAAATACAACTTATTAAACATTAATACAAGAAACAAAGGCATTTACCAGTTCCAATTCCATAATAGCAACCAAATATATGTAAATATATATATAAATCTTTAGTAAACGACATTTCCGCTCAAGTTGTACATTGGTCTTGACATCTGTTTATCACTGATATTTTTTACAGCATTTAAAGCCCTATACTGTTTAATCAAATGGAAAATTGCAACGTTATTCACATCAAACATCTGTTGAGCACTTAATTGTGAGTTCACATGAAACATTTACAACATATTCAGTGTTGACAAAACCTGCTTTGTGCACTGCGATATGTAGTGTGTTGCTGCTCATTTTACAGTAACAGACATGAGCTGCAAGCACTCGCATGAGAAACTGCAATATTTATGTCACTTTTTCTCCAGCTTCCTACCACACAGCTAATGGCTAGAGCAGACCTCGCAGATCTCTTCTAAGAGCTTGACTTTTTGCCCTACATGGGCTATTTAGAAAATCTTTACGAAAATACACCCGTACACATGGGATTTAACGCCAGTCGGCCTGTGTTACGGACCCTCGGTCGTGAGCATTAAGAAACAAATTTAAAAGCCCATGTTGTGCCCCGCTAGCCACCTGCATCCTTTCAGAAAACTGTTTGCTTGTTTCCCTATGGCCTCTCACGCACTCTGATTCTCTGACTGTTTTTATATGCTCCAGGGCTGGGATTTCACAAAGCATCCCCGATGGCCACAAGCTCTTTCCGAACGCGATGAGAGCTGCGGTGATGAGAATTGATGTAGGGCGATGCTCTCTGACACAATTCATGAGGCGTACAAGTGGTTTTTCTTACATTCTCCACCTCAACACATTTTGACTCAAAACGCTAGTGACGGCACAGGCCCCAAATTTCATTCAGTTGTGGCAGAGCTTGTGATGTCATTACTTTAGCATTTTACTGTTGTATTTTAGAGGGAAAGGGAGGGGAAATATAGAGCAGGGCATGGCTTGCAATTCTACTTCAAGTTAAAGTATCTGGGTTTGGACTTAATGTAAAATTAATATCGACACTATTTAATTTTCATAATAAACATTACTGGGATTATTGTCTGGCAGCCTGGTACATCTAAAAGAAGAAAAAAATGATTTTATAATTACATATTGGCATCTTTAAACACTGACTGAAAGTCAAATTATACAATAAAACGTTCCACTTAGAGATTTAAACTTACATTGAAAGACTGAAGTTGAATTATTAGGTAAAAAACAAAACTGCTTTAGTGAGATGAAGTTGCATTGTTGTGAAGTGTTATTGTAATATATATATGGATAAACATTGTGTAATGGCATCTTTAAACATAGAATGTGGCATCTTAGCATCAAATTTTGAGATTTAAAAAAATCATTTCTGACATTTTAATTCTGATTGTGAGATATAAGGTCAAAATTTGTATATTGGCTTCTTCAAACTTCAAATTTGAGATATCTGCCATAAACACTTAAATTGCTAGATATAAAGTTGTATTTATAAGAAACGAAACGTTTTGAAGTATACTTGCATTGAGAGTATAGCAGCATCTTCGAATGTGTGAACGTGTCTTCACACTGAATTATGAAATTCAAGTTAAAGTTTAAAATGATTAAAGTCATAATAAAAAAAAAAAAATACAAAACTACAATTACAATTCAAAAAGTCACATTGCGAAAAAAAGCTAAAGATTTAAAGCTACATCGTCAGATATAAAGACACTACCAAACTGCAATTCGTTTTTGCTGACAGGCTCTGCTGTTTTTTCATATACAAATATTGAGAACTTTGCTCAAGTTTTTTGTGTAAACTATAATAAGGCAGTCGCACAACAAAGTATGCTGGCAATAACATAAATTTAAGCACACTGTGTTCTGAGAAGATTGCTGGAAAATACCAAAGAAATATGATGCTTGTCTATAGCTTTAACCTAGCCACGGTTCAGCTGCTCTGCTTACACGCCGCTTACGCCCTGCTGATGCGTGCAGTGTGAAACCGGCGTAACACATAACACTCATTCGCATAGCACCACCGTTTTTTACACAAACTCCCCAAAAAGCTTTTTCTTTAAATAACATAATTTCGTTTAAAGTATATCTCGGCCTTTAAGCAGTAACATACTATTAAAAGTAGTATTTGTACACATTACGCTAAAAACGTACAACATCATAAATACCTCACATTACAAAAACAAAATGGCTCGCAAATGTATGTTGACGTGAACACTACAGGCATATTTGAAACCCAAAGCAGTGTTACTTTGATCGATAAAATACAGCAACATCAGTGTTTCACCATTAAAACGAGACGCTTCTTGTCATAACGATTCTCCATAGTCTGTAAGTGACTATTGATTTCTGACGTGTCGCTGGTTCTCTGGCCCAGAAGCTCTGCTGCCTTGAGCTCTAGTAAATACAGTATATGTTTGCTATCACTCACTCGTAGGCCACCAACATGAAAGTGACAACAGCCACAGTGACAGAAGTCTAAAAATATCAGAGCTGTGGGACTCATTTCTCACAGAAGCCATAACCTACAAACCCAGGAATTCTTTAGCACAGATTTTTTATCCAGACAGTGAAAAGCAGGCATTGAAATCCTATGTTCTTCCTAGCATTACTGTTATTTTTAGTGGTTCACCATCCATAACAACTTGGTGACAATGTGAATACCCTGTAAATCAGTATAGTAGTCAACTAGTACCATTTGACGGCATCATGGCATTGCCACAAAAAAAAAATAAATATTGATATTTTTTCACAAAATTAGCTTTTTTTGCTTTAAATGATCAACAGATACCAAAGCGCTCTATAAAAGGAGTATTTTGGAGTTTAGGCCACCCACCGATCTTGCTGGCACAATAGTGCCAGAGGAGGCAGGGCCTGGCATGGCGGCGTGTGCTGATGGAAGATTCGGCCCACCTGGAGGTCATTCTGCTCTGATAACCTCTTCGCTCTCCTCTTTTTATCAGCCGTCTCAATCCTTTGGCTTCCGATTGGCTACTCCTCCCTTCGGGGTTGGCTGCTATTCAGCGTGAGAAATCCCAGCCTATTTATCAATATTGGCTGCGTTTGTACGCCTGAGACTGCCAGAAACCTGACTGCAGCTGTGCCAAATTGCAACTTTTTTTACGTAACGCTAAATTTGGTCTATTTGAGAATTTATTTTAAAAGGGTCATTTAATTCAGGAAAATGATTTTAATAAATGATAAATGATACTGATAGTTAATATTACATTGGCATAGAAGCCGGGACCTGGAAACATGTTTCCAAATGATCCTTTATTCTCAATTGGGTACATTTTGGAAAGATGAGAATTATGGATTTCAATTACAAATAATTACAAAAACATGTAGTATTTTATATATGAATGAATCTATAATGGCGGGTACATTTGGTGCCCCCACAAAATCAAAGTCATTATTTTTTCTCGAATGGTTATATTTTTATTAAGTTATTTTTATGTATTTATTATTGTTCTTTATGAATTACAAGATGTAAAGTCCATAACAATATAATGATTTATTTTAAACGTGTCTTAAATAGCTAAAAGTCATGATTTTTTTTTTCTTGTTAGCATTAGTCAGTGTATTTTTGTGATCATGTATCAATGTTAAAGTACTTTGTGGCAACCGTTTATTCATTTTATTTATTAAAGCCTTAAATCACACCAAGAGTTATTTTTAAAACGTCTACTCTGTTATCACAATCAAAAGGAAAACATTAAACATAATAAAACTATGATAACAACATAAAAATAATAATAAATAAACAAACAGATATAATAATAAATAAATAAATAAACTATCCGTATGAATCACAATACTGAACTAAAAATATATGATCAAAATAAAAAAGTGAGAAGAAAAAAAAAGGCATAAGCCACAACAAAGCAAAGCATGAAACAAACATTAATACAAACAACAAACAAACAATATCAACAAAACAAACATGAACAAAAAACAGACAACAAAAGTGAAAACAATACAGCACAATTGGATCCAATGCAATTTATTTATAAGCAATTATAAAATCCAAACAAATCAATTTTCTTTGTTAAGTTTTCCCTGTACCTCTCTTTGTACATTCCAAATATAACTAAAAATTATTCAGTTAATAAAAACAAAGGAGTGAATCAGTATTCTGCATTTTTTTTAACCTTTTTTTTTTTTTTTTAATAAATATTAGACTTGCTTTCTACTGAAAAATAAGTATAATATTCACTAAATATTTCCTGGTCATCTAAAGCTGATTTGAATATATTATTTCGATCATTTGATGTAGCACGGTGCCTTGGAAGCAGGTCTAAAACCCAGGAGGTGTCTTTATACCCAAACAAGTACCGATTCCATTCATGTTGGAAAACCGTGACGTAATTCATTTCGTCTACACGTCCCACGAGGCAGGTGTAGCCTATTTAAATGCGGCATCTCATCAGCTATTCGGCTAATCTTACTTCCAAACTTCATAATCACATTAGTTTGCTATATTGCCAGTCGAGGATGAGCTTTAAGTTACTCCCAATGCTGTCTCTTATCTCCTGTTCAATGCCTGTCTGTGAAGTTGCTCAGCATGGAGCCTGGAAAAATCCTCCGTTGATGTCATAAAGCACGTCTGCCATTGGCTCGTCTCGGAGCTCGTTAAATGAGAGAGTCCCGCAGGGCGAGCTGCCATAAATCATTATGAGCGCAGATCTTTTTTCTCATTTAGGAAGCATCAATGATATACATACTAGTAATTAATGAAATAATTTCTTCTCTCCAATCAATAGATACTTCAGCTCCCTGCAGACTTCATTGACATTTATCACATCGAGAGCGACTGATTAATTTGTATTGCCATTACCTCAACATGAGAAGGAATAATTTGTCGGAATGATCTATCGCTCTCACATCGGAAGACTATAGAATTCTAACCAAAAGTTCTGGAGTGATGGTTATTTAGCAGAGATCTCTTCAGATTGTCGCAGACAGGTTAGCTGTTGGCAATAAATTGTTCTTTGCTTCCTGCGAGGTTACTGTCGATTTTCTAGTGTGACATTAATGTCGGGGGCTTGCGCTCTGAGTGTGACATTGAAATCTTTTAGTATGTGTGAAGTGAGGATGTAGTGCTGTCACTAGTGTGAGTGGATTTTCAGACTTGTGTTATTGTAGGAATTCTACTTTTCACTTGTAGACTTTATTTTGTGTTTGAAAACGTATGGCCCAGTCAAAATGAATAAGGACTTAAAGATTACACAGTTTACTTAACATACAGTTAACATTTTTTAAAAATAATAATAATAACATTTGACACAAAGTATCACAATTAACCTTGTAAGTGTTTAAGCAGCAGCCCCTGTGAAGTGCGAAACAAAAATATTGTTATTTAGGAACTCCAGTGAAGTTTTATGTTGTGGGCTCATTAAATAAAGTTATTATGCAGTCTACTGTAATGAGGGAGAGCGGAGGCATGCGGATCCAAATGCAAACTTCTTTATTAGTGGGTCAGAACAGGCAGAGTAGTGGCAATGGCAAAAACACAAGAATAGTCTAATGCGTAGCAGTGGTCGGGCGAACGGAAAATGGTATCCAAGGAGCGAGGCAATTTAGTTTTGGCCTTTTTTAAATGTTATTTTATGTTTGCTATGACTTGTTTTGTTAATTAGTTTTTACTTATTAACAGAGGATCTTATGTTGCATTCTGCTGAAGTCATACAGGTTTGAGCAATTGGTTCAGGCAGTTGTTTTATTAGTATATAGTTGTGTAGCCCCAACAGGGCCTTCATGTTCTAGCAAACAAGAACGGCAGGTCTAACAGCCTTATTTCGTAGAACACATCGGGGATTTGCCGTAGTAGAGACCTCCAAAACATCAGTTAACCATGTCTTTTCTCCTGTAAGTTCAGTTTGGATCAAAACATGCAGCAAAAACATTTCCTAGATAAAGGTTTAAGACAGGCCTAGGTGCAAAGCGGACAGAGGCAGTGTCTGGCTGTTACTGTGCTGTACACCTTTATGATTTTATCATTCTGCAGCCTTAATGGTAAAGGTTCTTTATTGCCATCCATGAAGAACCTTTAACATCCACACAACCAGTCCATTCCACATTCCAACCCAAAGGGTTCCTCAAGCTATGGAAAAGGGATCTATAAAGATTGGTTTCAAAAATAGTTCTTATAAGACATTGCTACAAAATTCTTTATTTTTAAGAGCGTATGATATATTTATCCCATCCAAAAGGATTATTTAGACGACAGCACTAATTACAGAAGAAGAACATGAGGAACTCAAGTGAAACCAAGCTGATCACTCTGCCAATCACTCGAGGGACATTGTTGGATCAGCAAGTTTAATTTGACTTGTACACAACCTTGTCAGCTAGTGGAAGTAGGCGTCTTTGAGAGTTACCCGTCTGTGCAGCGGAAAAGATTCACTTCAAGGCACGCTTGGGGGAAACGTCTTGCATGGTTTCCCATAAGCTGTTTGCTGCCAATGTCTAGTGACCAGAAACTATAGAGAAAAGATCTCTAACATAGCCATTTTGTTTAGATGTAACAGCTTAACTGGCTTTTACAACATAGTGCAATCCTATGATTTGATTTACGTTAATTCACAATCATTTTTCTCTCAGAAATCTGCATTTGATGTTGACCACTCGAGCATTTCTAAACCTTTGTGTTGAGTTAAACCACTTTACGGTAAACATAACACCGTACCTGCTGCTTCTGCTCTTTTAGTAAAGAAAACCCAGACTCTCTGACAGATGAGCTGAAGTTTAATTACGGTGCAGGATGATCCGTTTTGGCAGACGGGATGTGAGGGTTGGCTGCAGCTTTAAGAGGGTTCTAATTATGTCCCACATTCAGATCAAACGGTAATTAATTTAGCCCTGTCGAAACCGAAAAGACAATTATAAACAAATGGATTACCCGTCACAAAGACAGCTATGCACAGAATAGGTAAAACATCTCAACTTTCTCACAGAAGAAGCATTGAGCCAAGGTTTTGAGAATGAGATATTTTATTCAGACAGTTCACACACAGCATATCTCACCTCATGAAGATTTAATTATGTGTTTACCTTCACAACTGAAACCATACGGAGGGCTTACTCTCATAAATAACACACAAATTACACACTAAATATTAAAATGTATTCATTTAATATGCATGCAAACCCTTCCCCTTCATATATATATACAGTATATATATATATACTGTATATATATATATATATGTGTGTGTGTGTGTGTGTGTGTGTGTTAAACCGCAAAAAAAGTACGGTTATACTCAGTCTTAATCCAATCCAAAGTAGCAGAAAATTCTGAATGATTGGGGGCTCGTTTGGGATCTGAACTCACATTAACATGCTAAATGTCTTCAGTGAGAGTTAAATGTGTCAGTGTTGCTATTATAAATGTCATCTTGTTTATTGGCATCGTCTGACAAATTCTTTGGTTGTCATCTTTGAGGCTTTAGTTGGACTGGATTTACACGGTAAGACTGATGTTATAAGACTTGATGGCGCCTCACTTCTCCAAACATTATCTTAAACAAATTACCCAATGTTCCCTTTTATCATTGAAGCATTGTTAATAGGACAGCTCACCACTTTATAACAATATCTAGAACCGGAAGGGGTTGTGATTATGCATTTATTTTTGCATCTACCACCAAATAAAATACCATATATGTAATTTCCTTTGAAGGAAAAGTCGCATGAAGTGAGCATTTTGCTTTACTGAATAATCAGCTTATGGTTTGAGAAGCTCTTTGTGGCAATTTATTTTCAACCCCAGTCAAATCTTTAAGGTTAACAACAGACTTGAGCTAAGGACTAATTCAGCTTTACAGCCCCACAGGAAATATGGTGAAAAGTTTTCAGCTGGCACCATTTAAAGCAGGATGTTTAACTGGGCTTAAAGGGGATAATTTGATTTACATTCTTTAATTCTAACAGAGTGTAACATATTTCCTTTTGTATTATTGGATTTTTCCGAGTGCTCTTGGGTCTACTGTTCCGGAAGTACTGAGATTTATTTTTAAATCTTCTCATTGATCTTATTAACTCTTCGAGAAAATGATGTAAGTTCAGTATTTCATAAAGCACATTTAGATCCCATCTAAATTGATTATGGAATCTATTATATGGAAAAGTTTGGTGGAAATGTTGATACATTTGGTAGTGATGAATACACTTTATTTTGATAGTCCAGTTTAGACGTTCTTCTAACTAAATGTAACTTTGCCACTACGTGTCAACTAACTATCATTAAACTATAAGTATGCTTTTAGGTTAGACAGTAGAATGTGTTAGGAAACTTAGATCTGAAACCTGACATGAGACACGAGGCTGTGGCAATATGTGTGAAATCTGCCTAGTCTTATATACCTGACTGACAGCTAGAGGAAAAGACAGATTTCAGAGCTAAACAGACAGTGAGGGGAAATATGAGTGGGTATGAAGAACTCCTTGTTTGTTTGTCATTGTTAATGCTATGCCGTAGAAGCCACATTAGATGTTTTCTTAATATTTTGCAAAGTGGAGCAGAAAATAGACTTAGGTTTAGTTTTGAAACTTAGTAAGCTGTGTACTACCTACATAGGCACAACCTAACTGAAATTAACTCTTATAAGTGGTCGGTTCACGTTCACACTACAGAGAAATCAATTCTTTGTGCCCTTACAAATTACAAATGGTGTTTGTCACTTGGTGTGCATTTGATTTTAGTAGAATTTGGTGTTAGCTTGTTGCTAAGCTAACAATATAAACACACACATATAGTGTAAATACAGTAGTCAACATTTGAAGCGGATCAAAACATGTCATCAAAGTTGTCCAAAAACCCAAAATGTGTTCTTGTCTTTGGAACAAAATTATGAACTTTTTGAAATGTTGACTACTGTATGCATAATAAAATCATTACCTCAATTTATAACAATCATAATCCACCATCTCATGTTGCAGTGCATTATGGGATTGCTTTGCCCTCAATGCACACATGCTACATAGAAAACAGTAAGAAAAAAATACCTGTGCTTTGTTTTTTTTTTTTTTCCCCGTTAAGTTTGCCTACATTTCTTTAAACACAATACAATTCATAGTTTAAAATATGCATAAAATCAATACAGCAAATCATTGTGTATTACACAGTGCATTGAGCCATATTTTCTTTTCTTACAGTATAGAGCCACAAAATTTGGCCGAAATGAAGTACTTTTGTATCGGGTAGAGATGCACCGATTGCAAATTTCTTGGCCGATTCCGATTTCCGATTTTACAGTAGGTGTGACCTGCCGATTCCG